>BQNB010014484.1:0-66085 GCA_026074375.1 Tanacetum coccineum
GGATATTCTTGATATTTTATGATCTATTGTTTTGTTATTTTTGCTACTTAAAATCATTTATAAAGCTTATAAATGTGTTTGTCATTATTTTATCTTTGCAAAATTTTGTTTATATTGAGTTAGATTTTTCTTTTCATGGAATTTGATTCAGTAACCCTTTCATTTGCATTGATCAATGATCATTACTTCTTCTTCATAAATATATTTCATCTCTCATTCTAGCATTCTTTGCTCATACATCATTGTACCCTAATAATAAATCGTTATACTTGACATAACCTTTTTACATTGACAACTATTCCTTTTGGAAAATTGTACTTCTTCTTTGATTCCTTCGTTCACATTTATTATTTCATTCTTTGATCTTGAGAGGTAATACTACTCGATATGTACTTCTTTGATCATTCGTACAACTCATTAGTTATCAGTTTTTGTATGTCTTCTTATCAGTACATATATTCTATCCGTTCTTTAAGAATTCTCATAACATTTAATCCATACCTACATTCACATTGCAGATATGTTATATTTTGCCTTTCATTTTATTTGGTTTTCTTTTTTTATCCTATTTGATTATTTTGTCGAACTCCTCGAACACGTTTGGACACATAACCTACGTTAAGGATTTGGAGACACCACCAATACAGTACAAGGTGCATTATGTTATCCACCACTAGAGTGAGAAAACTATACCGACTATGGAGGATACACTACAAACTCGACGACAAAAACAATTGGAACATTAATCTATGTTTACTAGGATTTCTTGCAACAACAGTTACCGCACCGACAACAAGGCCGCACCGTTCGAGACACTCTACGACCAAGAGTGTTAATCACCAGTCTGCTGGACCAAGGTTAGGGTGGTCGAGTCACTAGCCCCGATACTTAACTGTGAAACGAAAAAGAAGATCATTCGGATATGCAACAAAATACAAGCTGCTCGTAATCACCGACAGAGTTACGAAAATGTGAAGATACGTTTCGGCAAACGGGGAAAGCTGAACCCGCATTATATTGGACCCTTTAAAATTCGTGTTAGAGCGAGAACCGTTGCTATCCGACTCGAACTCCCAGATCAACTAAGCCGAGTCCATAGTACTTTTCACGTCTCAAACCTAAAGAAGTGTTTGCCAGACGAAACACTTGGTATTCCGTTAGATGAAATCCAAATCGATGACAAGCTTCATTTCGTCGAAGATGGAATTATTGACTGTGAGGTCAAGCGTTTGAAACAAAGCCGCATTCATTACGTCAAGGTATGATGGAATTCAAGAATAGGTCCCGAACTCACTTGGAAACATGAAGATCGATTTCAGAAGAAATATCTGTATCCAATTGCTAATTTTGCACCATCGTCGAATGCCACAACTTGAGCTTCGGGACGAAGATCTTTTAATGGGGAAAGTATGTCACGCCCCATAAATTTTGGGTCATTATTTTTAAACTATTATGTTCATTATTTTGACTTTTATACGTTACGTTTGAATTTAACTTAAAACCGGGAAGTTATCCCGCGTAAAACTGAAAAACATCATCGGACACGTTCCGGCTTCGGACTTAGATTAGTCTACGCGTTATATACATTATTTTATCATTTTAAAGTGTTACATAGTTTACGTACACTTCCAGTTATGATTTTTATGTGTTCGCGTATAAGTCACGTTTTTCGTGTTTTTGATCAAACGGGACCCCGGAAACCCGTAATATTTTCGTGTAAACCTTAGATATAATATGTCTTGGGTTTAGAGGTCATAAATTTCATGTATAACCCCTTCCTACTCAAATTACATGAAACGCACACATACACACTCTAAATTAATTCAACTGGAATCTTTTCACTTTATCTCATGGTCCCTTCCCCCTCCATTGGCTTGACTCGCCCTTTGGCTCCAAGTTTACTTTGGCTCCACTCTCTTCCCCTTTGGCTCCAAGTTTTTACTCCACTATAAATACCATCTATATTTCATTCCTCATAAATTTTCACACACTAGCTAACTTAACCAAAGAATTAATACTTGCAAAATTGACTCACACTTCCTTTCTTTTTCTCTCTTGAAACCGAACCAACTACAACACTCTTATGTGGGTTCTAGCAATTTTGCTAAGACAAGTCTTGCACCCTAAACCCTAAGCGTGTCATATATATACTACCACTTATCCCAATTTAGGTCATTCATTTCATTTCAAAGTCACCAAAAGTTTCCTTCCCATTTTTTCTTGTTCCTTTGGCTACGGCAACGCCACAACCACCATAAGTGGTTTCATTCTTCCATTTTTTTATCTATTCTAACAATTCCAAGTTCATTACTAAGCTTATCTAAGGTGTATCCAAGAGTGGTTTCATTGATTTTTAAGGGTTTATTCAAGATCAAGAATTAGGGTTTCACATTATTCTGGGGGGTTTTTCAAGATCTTGGTGTATGTTATAGATCTAGTGCTCAATCTTATTTCTTCATCATTTGTAAGCTCTTTTTTGAACCTCCTTTTGATTTATTTATTTTCTTATGCTCTTGGTTTAAATCCTATTATGTTTGTGTTAACTTTTCAAAAAGAAACATGATGAGATATGAAATAATGAAGTTTTATGCTTTCTTTTATATTAATCGTTGATTAAGGAAAGGATGAGAAGATTTGTATGTTTATATGATGATGAGGATGGGATTAGGTTAGACATAAGAGTGGATTTTGTTGGTTGGATTAGTAGTGAACAGGATTAGATTAGTATAAGCACTATTGTAGAGTTTGGATGGATTTATGGAGGCGTTAGCAAAATATAAGGTTGCTGATCTGATTTTGTTTTGAGGTTTTAGGAGACTTAAAAATGTTTTCATTAGCCGAGAAGGTAGATTTCAGATAGCTCGTTTCGTATAGATAGTTTTTTCATATATCGAACACTAAAATCGGACTTAAAACGACCGAGTTACGCTCAAATGAAACTTGAAACATTTTTCGGCAAAACGATTTTAATACGATCAGATCAGAAATGAAAATGACCATTTTGACCCCTTTCGAGTCCGTTTAGGCCAAAGTGTAAAACACAAACATGGCCTAAAATGACGTTTCCCTTGATCCCTTTCAAAGTCGTGAAAGTTGTGTTAAAAATGCTTTATGAGTGAGATAGACCTAGTTTTTGTCAAGTTATTTTCGGACATATAATTTTATTTATTAAAACGTTTTCAAGCGGGTTAGGTCCGTTTAGGTTTTGAAAGCCGTAGAAATTATTAATGTAGTGATTTGATCTTATTACGAAGGGTTAGGAGTTTTCTAAGAATGATAAAGCGATACCGTTGAACGTTACTAAAAATAGTAAGTTAGTACGAAATAGCGAAATAGAAATGAAAAGTAGGCGTTTAGGTTTCGTTAGTGCGTTTATGAAATTATAGAGTTGACAAAAATAGGGGATGGTATTAACATCCCGAAACTAAAAACTTTCCTAAAATAGTAACTTTTTGAAAATAGCAACTTTTCGTAAGAATGGCGTAATGTTTATGTAAAGCTAATGAGTTCGTAAAGGCACGTTTTTGTTAAATAAACTAAAGCACAAACATATATGGATGTCTAGTTCTTTTATAAACGTTTTATGCAACATTTCATTATTATTTCTCGTTCTAAAGCGCGTCTTATAATTAGGTCGCGGCTAGAGTCGTTCAGTTACTTTATCCTCTTCGTTGATTTTTTATCTCATCGTTTGCTTAAGGTGAGTTCACAGCCCCACATTTTTACTACTTTGCTTTACTATTTGGGGTGAGAAACATTGCTTGGTTTTAAACATTGGACACAAATGCTTTACTTTTTCCCAATCTTGTTTACGTGTTGCCTAAGTAGTATTAAAACTTGTATGCCCGAGTTATCATGAACCGTTAGTTACTTATGATCAGTTGGATTGGTAAGTGAGCGTGAGTGTTGTAAATAGATCTATTAGGACTAATCATCCCCGTCCAGGTAAGTAGCTCTTACTGGATCAACGAACGTATACCATGTCAAGTGATACGGTGAAGCTCCATGATGGCACCTGTTAAGGCAAGTTTATTCAGCATTATGCATGCTTCCATTACATTTAGCCTCGGTGTCATGAGCTTAGTGCAACGTAAAACGTAAATACCTTTTATGTAAAGTTGTATCTGTTATAACTGTCACATGCGTTTTATAACTTGTGGTCCAAGCTGCTTTCGTTGAACGTTTCAAATTGATAAATACTTTTCATAATACTGTGAGTGAAGCAGTATTCACTAAAAGTTTTTTATTCTCGCAAATGCTTTACTTAAACCTATGAATTCACCAACTTTATGTTGACCATTTTAAGCATGTTTTTCAGGTGCTTAGCTTTGTACTTCTCTAATGTGCTGTGGTCTACGTGCAATATGATACCATATTTCAAGATTTTTCTTATCATTCATACTCGTTGTCTTTTGAAAACTTGACTTACGCTTCCGCAACGTTTAAAATTTCATTTTAAATCTTGTAAGACTTATACATTTTTAATAAATACAACGAGTTATGATTTTCAAAATGTCCATTAGTGGTCGTTCCCTTGATCTTGTGTGATGTAGATTATGACGTCACGCCCCCAGACACGTATTCCGTCTAGGCCCCGTTTTGGGGTATGACACATATTGGGCTTTAATATAGTAGTATAATAATCGCCCATACTAATATAATACACTGATACAATAATATGTATGTTAGCGAAAGATCCAACAACCAATTATAGTTGCAACCCAAACTCATCACAAACAACGTCAATATAAGATATTTACATCAGCCAACCTAAAAAGAGACGTGGTGGCTACAAACACGATGCCATGATACCCTGCCAAGTCACATGTCTATTTCAAATGCCACACAAAGGGTAAGCAAATGCAATGCAACATTAGGAAGGCCTTAACATAAGTCATTTAACCCGCTATGGCTGCAAACACAATCTAGTGATGGCCCGCCAATATACGGTTTGATTTCAACCATCATAATCCAACAACCAAGCATTATTCCCCCCCTCCCACCCACTTCATGCACAACTTCTAGGCTATTTATGCATGGGTGGCAGTTATATTCTACTCATGAATAAGCAATACGAACTTACATATGTAAACACAAACAACAATAACAACATAAATTAGTGCCTAAAACCCCCTAATCAAATAAAATAGACAAAACGCATTCAACTTCAAAATACCTTAACATCATCAGCAAAGCCAATCTCTAAAAGGGTAACCCAAAGTAAAAAAAATCAAAGAATGAAACGGTTTGGCTCAGACATGCGAGTGATGGACCAGATAAAGAGGTATCAGACCCGGCATGGCTGCAAACATGATGTCGTGCTGCCGTACCAAGGTCTGGGTCAGTTTCAGTCTTCACGATCCAACAACTTATTGTCATTGTAAAGTAATAAATGCACAAACACAATAGTATCTTTATTGCCAACAACAAACTTAAAATGAGTCCACAAACAGGTATGTGATAAAACTAATCACCCAGGCTAATGTAACACACTGATATAATAATATGTATAAAAGAGTATGCAACTCGCCATGGCTACAAGTACAACTTGGTACTTCCCCGTCAAATTATGTGTTGACTTTTGCCGAACAATATCCCGTATAACAGGACACACTTACCTGATATAGCTAGCATAAGCAAGATGCAAGACAGCATCAACAAAGCATCAAGAAAATGTAGCCAAAAGGAAAGAGAGAATTGCAAAAATTGTCCTTGTGGTTTGGCCAAATTGCACTTTTGGTGCGTCAAATATCGAAAGTGCAAAAAACGTCTGTGTGGCAAAGGTTTGGTTCCACTTTTGGTCCTTTTTTCCTAACATCGTTAGTGGGGCTAATTTGGTCCCACCCACGTGCATCTTATACAAGGGATTTTTTGTCCATTCACTCCCCTCCCAATATTTGTTCCCGTCAACACCCTTTAGTCAAACACCCGATTATTTTAATAACCCGATCCACCCACATATTAACCCACCCCCAAATATTTAACCCGATCCCAACTATCCTACCCTATAAGTCAAACACCCACCCCTATTATTTTAACACATACATTAAAAAACAAACCCTAAACTAAGTCCGTTTAATTACCCTTCAGTTTCACTATCGATCCATCAAAATTTCTTGTGGCAAAGTTTGTAAATGATGGAAGAGGATTATATGTCAAAGTTTGTAAATGATCTTTCTAATTTACATCTGAAATAGTATTTTAGAAAAGAAGGCATTGATTTTGATCCAGTCCATCATTATGCTAAGATTGTTACTTTTTGTATTGGCGTATGTAATTTTGCTATATTACATTGTTAACTAAACGATGTTGTTTCTTCATTTTACATCTAGGAAAATGAACATGTTATCTATAAAGTTGAATCATGGTGGGAAGTTCACAGACCCACCTAAAAGGATGTATGTTAGAGGGAAAGTGAATTACATGGACAACATTAATGTGGATCTCTTCAATGTTGATTAAGTACATATGTTTGTTCAAGATTTGGGGTATGATCCTACACAACTTATGTTTTATCACTTCAAATTTCCTAACAAAAGTTTAGATTATGGTCTGAAGCCTTTAAGTTGTGATGTTGGTGAAGTTAGCTTGATAAACATAGTAGAAACATGTAAGGTAGTAGAAGTTTTTATTGAATATTGGTTGACCCGTGTTGATCATCATTATTTATCACCATTTAAGCCAAGTGTTGAGATTGAGGATTTAATGATGATGTAGAGTTGAATACATATGTGGTTGGAAGTAGCAAAAAGTTTGCATTAATGACGATAGTGTTTGTAAGTCTAGAACAAGGTTAGCATTATAGTGGATAAATAAAGATGATGTTGGAGAGTCTAGTGTGGATAAGAATGGTAATGTGAATGTGAATGAAGAACATAGAGTTGTAGTGGACAAGGTTAATGTAGATTTGAATGTGAATGAAGAGCAGACAGTGAATGTGGATAAGGTTAATGTAAATTTGAATGTGAATGATTATACAATAGATGACAATTATGAGTTCAATGTACAAGGCAATTTGAATTTGGATGATTATACAGTAAATGTATATAAGAATGTGAATGTAGATGAGAATATGATTTTAGATGAGAATGTGAATGTAGATTAGAATGTGAATGTAGATGAGAATACGAATGCAGATGATGAGCAAGATAGTGATGAGGAAAATGAGCAGGATAGTTCAAAGGATGACTAGGGTAGATGTGATGATAAGAAATATTTCATTATAGATGAGGAGTATGTGATTGATGAGGTGAAATTAAACATGGAAAGTTTTACTTTTAGTGTTGAGGAACAAGGTGTTAATCTAACTGTAACACCTAATGTAGATTTGACATATGAAGCTTTAGAGGTGGTGGATTTCATTTGATAGTGATGTAGGAGATGATACTGCAAGTATTAGAATGAGAAAATCATAGGAAATTAAGAAAAACTGGTGGTCAATCATGTGGTATAGTGAATAACTTATTTGTGGGACAAGAGTTTCCTAACAAGGATTTAGCAAAATCCAGAATTAAGGCTCATGCAGATGAAACAAGAAGAAGATTGAAATTGTGAAAAATGACAATGAAAGAGTCTGATGAGGTGTAATTTTATATACTTTTTCAGGGTCATTTTACCCTTATAATCAAGCAAAAATGTCTTAACTATGTGCTTAATCGTTTCTTTTTGCATTTTTAGCATTTGGAAGACATTTGGTGGAAATACACATGATTTGGGCTCAAATTAGGAAGAAAACAGACAAGGTAGCTAACGGGTGTGAAGATTGATGAAGATTCAAGACCAGGCTCTGGAGACGCAGTTTGAATTTTTGCGACCACATCTGGACTCAAGTAGGACGTCGTCTGAATCATGGAGACAACCTCTGGATCAACCGTCAAGTTTGAAGACCCAAAGAAACCCTAGCTTGACGACGGCGTTTGGAAAATGGCGACGCCGTCGTGGCCTGATGTCTATATATACAAACTCAATTCTACATTTTTTATATACACTTTTGATAGAAGAAATTAGGGTTTAGTTTGTGGGAGAACAAGGTGTACCAGATTTTAGGAGTATTTTAGGGTTCCCCAACCCTTCTATACTATCCCTAGTTGCTTGATTCATCATAGTGAAGTTATTTTATCTCTTATCTTTCAATATGTCTTATTGTTTGATATATAATTATGCTTCCTCTATCTTGAACATGCTTAGCTAGATCCCTTAAGTGTTTGCTTATGATTGTATGTGAATTGGTATCTAGATCTTAACTTTTTTGCCTCTTGTTGATGTGTGTGCATGTTTAGTCCCTTATCGTAAGATCTTAGGAGACATGATTGCATAGAAAGGATTCCACCGGTAATAGTCTTCATACTACCTTACCCGTGTGTAACTTACCGTTGTGTGCGATGATCCCCTAATGTATTAACTTACAAAACGCTTATCTAGACTATGGGCCTTGTAATAGTCGTCAACTACCTTACTTGTCAGCGTTGCACAGATTAGATTATTCTCGTAGATGGCATTTTCGTGGTAATTCGCCATCATTAAATAGTACCTACATATATACTGAAAGATGTGACAAGGCAATAGAGTTAGGAGAAGCTGCCAAGAATCATACATGATTAAGTAAACACTATTCTCTCATCATACAAATTCCCCTAATCTTAGTTAGTTTAATTTAATTTTAATTAGTAGTTTAAAACAAACCACCTTCAAAACCCGAGATTTTACTTGCTTTCATAAAATATAAAAATACAAAAATAATATTCTCTCAGCCTTTAGTTCTTAGATACATTCAATTAGGACCTTTACTGACGCCTTATTCCCCTAGAAGAACGTTAACAACCCGAATGTCTCTTGCCTATACTAGACTACAACGGTTAGGTAACCCTAGCTAAGGATTGTGAAAGACTTCGTATATAAGTCCTACAACGCATGCAGTCAAGTCCAAAGCAAAATGTAAGGGCAATGTTCCAAGTGAGACAAGCAATGTAGATGAGTCAAGGTATCTTTCACATGCATGTGGGTCTGTGGGTAAAGAGACAGGAGAGAGTGTGTCACAAGGGAAAAATAAATACAATGGTTAAAAAGAAGTGTTTAATTTAGTGGATGAGGACAAAATTGAGTACCCTTAGGAAAGGTTATATTTCAGTTAGGATCAGTTTAAAGAGGCGGGTGAGGACATTAAAGAATGAACATACATAGTCAACACTCTAGAGAGATAAGGTCCTGCTGATGACATCAGACTTAACGTCAACGGATTATATATCATTTATCCCATATATTTTGCCCACTTTTATATAATTATTGCATTATTTGGTACTTAATTGCTTTAAAGTTGATAAATGCAATAATGTAGGAGTGTTTTGTAAAGACAAGCTAAAAAGGCTCTAAAAAAAAGCTATTAAAAAAGAATTTGGAAAGCTAAAACGAAGATATTTGAAGATTGCTAAATTTTCACCAATACGCCGTATCCAACTAAAGAGATACGGCGTATCAGCGCCAAGACTTCACAAGAAAACGCGTTTGACCAATTCTCAATACGGTGTATTCACTCTGTCTACATACGCCGTATCCATGAAGATAACTATTCAAAGATACAGTAAATCAAGTAAATTGGGAATGATATCAGAAGATTATACAACTACGAGCACTCCAAGAAATCCACACTAATACCAGTAACGACCTTGACTTGAAAACTGTGGCGACTAGTCGAGCCTTTTTTATAGACACGTGTAAATTAGATACACTTAAAAACTAGTTTTCAGTTGCAATACATATTCTTTATACCATACCTCATTAACATCGCTATTTTAGAAGTAAAATCACCACCAAGTCTTAGCTTGATCCACGACTCCAGAGAAGATATCGCTGTAATTTGTTCTACTCTCTTAATCTTCGATTTTCATTTTTTTATTACCTTGTATAAATACAATGGTTGTGGCTAATACCCTCGGATTATTAGCCATCTTAATGAAAGTTCAATGTTTGGTTTTTTAAAATCGATTCTCTCTAAATTATCGTTGATAGTTATAATTTAGTTAATCACCTATACTTGTTTTATGTGTTTGAATATGAGACCTATCATTCAACTAGATCTAGTAGGAAACAGAGCCACATCATCTAGAAGAGCCATATTCCTGGTACAGCTCACCAATCGTGTTCATATTACCGGATCCAATAGGATCACAAAATAACAGTCTCCTTGTCTTATGATTATGAGCTTATAGTTGGACCGGAGTGACCCGTTTTGAGTGGACTTCAGCAATCATCTCTAAATTAACTGATAAAAATTTGAAATAAGGGACTACCAGTATATAAAATAACCGTCAAGTAATAAGTGGTTAAAGTCCCGCTGGGCCAGGGGTTTTAACAGATCAGTCCCAACTGTTTATAATTACTCTAAAGATAGATTTATAATTAAACTAATAGGATGCTTAATCGCGGAAGCTAGTTAAGGAATGACAGTATTTAATTTTGTCTAGGTCTTAGGATGATAGCCCCCCTAAGTCTTAAGAATGATATTCCGCATCGATAATAAAGACAGTAAATCATTGCACTTAAACCAACAAACCAGCATTGAACCAGATTCTAACTATGGGCGAAACACGGGTTTTCTATCATTTGGCCTTGTCGCGCTTTTCTATCTTCCACTTTTATCTTTTGTGTTGTATTGTGTATTGAATTGGAATGTATTGATATTTCCGACGTAAATCCATGTGCCAGGGTACTCGTAGGCGCTGAAACCCCCAATCAAATAGACAACGTACATAACATAGGTTTAACCAGTAAATAGACTAATTAAAATACTGATAGATTATCGATTAAATGTTCCACCCTTAGTGGTTCTCGACTATCACCCTACTTACTGGGCGACAGCCCTCAAGACTGCGGTACGATTGCTGTTAAAGTGATCTTGACCGGGTACACTGCTCGTTAAAGTGTTGTTTTAGGTTTGACGGCTAAATATAAATTTAAAACTTGATAATCAAATAATTGACCCTACACGACAGCACATCAGGTTTTTGGCGCCGTTGCCGGGGAGTGAATTAATTAAACCTTATTCTTATTATAATTTCTAACCATTAATTAGTTTAGTTTAGTGTAATCTAATTATTTAATTATGTTTGTATTTATTCGCATTGTGTGTTTGTCTAAATTCCTGCATTGCTCAATACGACGTATTTAATTCATTGAATACAGCGTATTAGTCCATTTTACTTTTTTTCTCTATTGCAAGTTGATTACAGAAAAAAATGGATGACCTAAATATCACAATGGAGGAATACATCAGACTTGAAGAAGAAAAAGCTCGAAGACATGGTCAAACGTTCAATTGGCAAACTGCCACGTTCGGGAAAGTTGAAAACTATGAAGATGAGGACAACTATTTTATTGACTTTGAAACCGAATTCTCGGCCATAGTCTTTGATAATACATTAACAACAATCCCGTCTGAACCCACGGTATGTCCTCCTAACGAAAACGAGGTAGATTTCAGAATTTCATTAGACGAATCCGATGATGAAGATTACACGGTAATTTTTGATGAAAATTCATTTTCGTATAAAATAATTTATGTCAATGATTTAAGAACGGATTCGGGAAATGATAAACCTTTGTCGCCCAACCCTAAGGTTGTTTATTTTGATGATTTAGACTACTTTAAAGATTTTGAAAATGAATTTCCAGCCATTTTTTATAATGATGGCTTAACGTCTAAATCATATCTTGAAATTAAACCTCTTGTAAGTTTTGAACGCATGGATGAATTTAATTTAATTGATGAAGCATCATTGTCTGAATGTGATGAAGAGATTGTTTTGCGCTTCAATAATCTATTCAACATCATTCATCCCGATGATTCAAAATTGGAAAAAGACAATGATGATAACGATATCGGTATAATACAGTCATCAGAGGGTAATGAAATTACACATGGGAAAAATGGGCTCTCTAAAACAAGTCACGATAAAATCATTAAAACTTTTGAAACAGGAAGTTTTGTCATGAATTTAAAGTTAACATCGTGATCTGGGAATATTACGTAAACGGAATGCTATTCTTTCTTATTATAAATTTGTATGTGCCGTTTGGCATTTTGTTCGACCCTAAGCTGTATTACAAGGATGGTTCTCATACAAAAGTTATGGAGGCCAAGGTACGCTCTTCTTTGTTAAAACTTTGAAAATTGGTCTTCATACGGCGTATATAGGTATACCTATACGCCGTATCAATTTAATGTCTCATACGCCGTATCAGACAAATCCCTATACGGCGTATCTAGCGTGGGTATAAAAACCCAGCTAAATACGTCGGATCGTTTTACACACACTTTTTACTCACAATTAAAAAAAATTCACAACGCACCTTGATTTCAAAAATCACTCGTGTTTCTATAACATCTCTAGCATACTAATGAAACAGTAATGATTCAATTTATTCCCTTATTTCTTTTTTGATTATGAATTAGGGTTAGGGTTTAGATTCCTAATTTAGGGTTTCTATGACTGATATATATCCCCCCTCCTTTTAGATACTAGGACTCAGTAAAACATAGTATTGATAATTAGATTGGGTTAAAATGGTTAAAATAAGGGAAAACCCCTTTTGATTTTGAAACTGCATAAGCAATATGGCGTATCCACGTAACATGGATACGGCGTATTGCATTAACTTTGAAGAATACTAGTAATCTTTAATGATATTATGCAAGAACTAGAGAGAGGAGTGGGTTGGAAAGTTTCTAGAGAGAGAAAGTAATATGAAAAGGATGTGTGTGAAAAGTGAAAAATGAAATAACCAACCAACCCTCTCCAAGGCATGGAGAGGGTATATATGTTACATATCATGGCCGGCCATAGGCTTTACTAAGGCATCCATGGGCCTTGGGCCAGACTATCTTACTAGACTAATCAAATAATAAACTACGGGCTAAGACTATTACAACTTGGAAGTGACCGATACTTTTCTTGTTACCAACAATCTCCCCCTAAGGGAGGTCACTCCATTTTACAAAATTTAAACCTAGCATACTATGCTATATCTCTTAGTCTTCAGCTCGTAAACTTGACTTTCTCTTGTGAATATGTTGTAGTAATCTTTGACTTTAGGCTTGAGCTTGTTCCTTTATCTTTACTTGTAAGTGGAGATGTGATCTTGAGCACTTGTGAGATCATCAACCAAGCATAATCTCATTTTGCCATCTTGTAAACTTTGCCATCTTGTGAACTTGTAACTTCTGTACCGACATGCTCATACCTTTCTTGATTTGTTGACTTGAAAAGCTTTAATGTTGTATCTTTCTTGGAATTCTTTAACTTTAACACTTCGTCACTTGGAGAAAGACGTTCGGTATCAGAGTGACGGAAACTTCTTTGAAATTCTTTGACTTTAATACTTCGTCACTTCAAGAAAGATGTACGGTATCAGAGTAGCGGAAGTCTTAAAACATGTACTTGAGCTTTCATGATGTCTTTATGTTTGTTTTGTCAGGGCGGGTGATGAGCATGTGGTATGGTCTTGTGAAGTCATAGCCGTCGATAGTATCCTTGCTGTTTGCTTGGTTTTGGATTTTTTCTGGAATCAGGATACTCCACCACCATCTTTAAATAGCCTGCATAAAAATAGTTAGCAATAAAGCGGGGGGACGAATATGGCTTTGTCATTCGCCCAGGTTTGGTTGGAGTAACCTTCAAATCCGTAAGGATCGACCTGTGATCAGATAGATTCAATTTAAGAAGAATCTTCTTGACAGGATTTCCAGAAAAACTGTAGTATGAGATCTTTTTAAAACCTAAGTATTAGATTTCATCGTACTCAACATGCTCTCATTATCGGAAACGTCTCAAAAGCATAACAGCACGATAAGTTGCGTGAAACGATGAGTTACTATTCTTCACCGATTGATATAGATAATTGATTGAAAAGATATCAGTGTTCACTTGACAATTTGTTTTCTGTGACACACCGTGAGTGTTAATCATTTCAAAAATTCATTAAAAACCGTTGATCCATTTCCTGGAACAAGTTTGATTTTATGGATCGCCCACCATCGTTTCTTTCCAGTTGTCACAAGTTTGATTCATATAGAATCGCACAAGTCACCTACAATGGGCTTGTTTGATGTTGCCTCAAGCAGGTTTTCATCTTTATTAATGAAGGGATTACTCTGATGTTCTGGCAAAATCACAAGGATATGCTTTGGAAATTTAATATATTTCTTGTTAATTCACCATTGGTGACACTTAGCATGCATGGAATTTGGAACAAGTGTCCTAATGAGATTTATGGATGATCTCTTTTGGCTCTAGACTCAATAGTGCACTTTAATTTTAGTGATCGGAGGCTGGAGCTGAGTGCCACCTTTTCAATATCAACTAACTCGGAGTGGAAAGTCAATAGATAATAGGGTATCTCTATGAGATTTTTGAACAAAATGTCTTTCCGACTTTGAGTGGCTGGGAGGGGATTGTGCATAGCGTCACTGGGTCCATGACTGTCTTTAATGTCAGACAACACCTTAGTGTTTCTGACTAAATATGTATTGAATGGTTTCTGCTAAGTGTATAGATTTTCAACCTTTATCTACATTTCTTTTTCATTCTTCAACCCCTTCAATGCTTACCGAGACTTCATAACTAACACCTTGTTGGGTTTGTTCCAGTGTTAGCTCCATCTCAGTCGGCATTATTCCATATTCTCACTTTTTCTCCTTTTTAATCATACCTAAGGACTTCTACACTAACTAGTGGATATCCCTGGGTAGATCCCTCCGGTTCTGGCTGGATCATGGGATCTGAATACCTAAGCCTAACCGCCTTATAACTTCATAAATTTAAGAACATGGTCGGTCTTTTGGGTATTTCATCACGATCCTTCCAAAAACATTGAAAATTTCAATCAAAGTGTTTGATATAAATATTCCAAAGTTTTACACTTTGAGGTTTTTCAATCATCATTAAAATCTCCCCCTTAACATGTGCATCGTTATCGTAGAGTACATGATGCTAGGTGTGGAGGGCATTGAGTCCATTTTTATTTGATCACTTCTGTCAATATATACCATTAAGTCCTAGGTTAATCACATTTCTACCCCTTATCAAACAATGTTAATCCTTGATATTTTGGACTATCAATTGATTAACCGTTCGGGGACAAAATGATATATTCTAGCAGAATGGAACATATTATTGCTCCCCCTCAACGTTTGAGGGTTTATAAGACAGTGCTGAGTACAATAATTTGAAGATTTTAAATTTACTAAGAAATTCTTGAAAATTTTATACTCGAGCCACTCCTTATTATAACCATAAAGTCTACACCCTTTATTATTCACAAGATTTTATTTACGAGGGTTTGGACCCTGGAATGTTAGTTTGTGAGAACAGCATATGATAGAATCATATGGGTTTCTTTTGACGGCTAGCGTAGGTCACTTCGTACAATCTCCCACAACGAACTTTCTAAGCTCCTCATTAAACCCTTCTTTCTCTTCAAAGAGGTTGTCATTCTGATTCTTTCTCTGTTCAAGCACTCTTTAGGTTTGCTTCACTTTACTTTCCAAGTTATGAAAGTCTTTGCATCAAACTTCGAGGATAGAACAGATTTAGATACATATGTAACTTGAGCTTGTGAGGTTGGTGTTGATGTTGTCTTAGCTTCCCCCTAAACCAGTAATCATTTCTTGAGTAGATTTAGAACTTTCTTTTAAGCCGCATCAAGTAGTCTTAATGTATAAATCCTAGATATCCGAAGTACACAGTTAACCCCTTTTAAGAATTTGTTACCGCAACTCCAAAGTCAATTAAGTCCTGGATGAGCGCATTTCTCTCTTTAGGATATTGATGATATAAATTGCAACATCAAAGTCAACTAAGTCCCGAATGTCACAATTATTCCCTCTAAGTAGTCGAAATGATAGCACCTAAGTAAACTAAGTCCCAATGTTACTCATTTCTTTCATGCAGAATATTGATTTCTTAAGGAATCATCATACCTATGTGTACCTCTTTTATCAAATATTTCTACTTCTTTTAAGAATAAGCTTAGGGGGGGTATACTTGAGGCCGTTGAGGAAACATTTATTGGAATCAGAAAGTACTGTTTTCTCACTTTTAAATATCTATACTCCAAAACACTTCCCCCTAGGGACTCAAATGATGCATACTGGCTAATGACGAGATGTCTCTTCCTACATGTGATTGAAATAGTGCACCCGAAAGATTCAAAACAGCCTAAAATCAAAAGAAGCTAACCTCAAAAGACAAAAGAAGCTAACCTCAAAAGAAGGCCAAGGACACTATCAAGTATACATCTACTCCTTCCCCCTTGCTGGTTTTGACACGTCGGAATCAGCAAAACCTTATACGCATACATATTCGAGATTGTGTTTGAAGAATTGATAAGCTTAAATCTATTCCGTGAGAATTAACTTCAAGGCATTTAAAACTATGAAAGTATTTCCAAGCATTCCTAAGTCTTTTACAAACTATGAGGTGTTGGCAATATTGATCGTTTGTAGTTTAAGGCCTTAATTCACTAAGTCTTAAGTCCATAAAGATTTAAACAAATGACATCTAAAGCACTTAAAGTTAATATAAATTAACTCCCCTTGAAATTGTTATCCGTATCTATCCATCTACTTCATGACTCTTTATTTTGGAAAGACACATTTACGAGAATGTTTGATGACGATTTCTCCCCCTCCATTAATACCCGTTTTTCTTATTTAAAGAGTTGTTGTCATTGTTTGAGAAGTCGAATTGTCTTTGAAAAATCTTTTTGTGATTACTGAATAACACTGATTCATTGATGAAGACAATTTTTTACCACAAAAATAAGATTTTCTTATTTTAACACAATAAGCGGCATGAGACGTACCACATTATGGTAATATAGGAAGCAACGGGTTGTGATGCAAAGTAATCACAAGCCTTTGCATGGTCATTAGTAGACCATGCCCGAGATAAAATTCCGTTGAGAGGTCAAGTTTTCTTTTTGAAATATTTGCCTTTGAGATGATGACCGGGTTGCTATCTGATATAATAGCAAGCCATATGGCAAGTTTTGAAAACATTTGAAACTTCTGCTCGAACTTCATTTACAGGCTCGTATCATTGCTGAATGACATTTCTAAGACGTAATATGTTATCGATTTTCAGAAAGGGGACTTGCCTTTTGAAAACTTCTTTTTGTATTTTCTCATTTTTTAATTTTGTTATTTTGTTTTTGAAAAAAAATTATATAAATGAGAAAATATTTTGGTTTTTGAGTTCTATTATGTAAATATGATACAAAGCATATCCGATTAAGGTACCACCACTATGTCAACGTGGGGGTGGTCATCTGCCAAACACTTTTTTAGAGCTCCGGCGATAACTTCGCATACCCTGCTTGTTGTCATTAGAAATTCAATTCTTTTCTTGCCAAGCGCTTTCACGTGAAGATGTCCGCCAATTGATACTCCGTATTGACAAAGTAAAGTTCGATCACCTCATTTTCAACATGCTCTTTGATGAAGTGAAACCTGATGTCTATATGCTTGGATCTGGAATGTTAAACGTTGTTGCAGCATAAGCAATGCGCTCTTGTTATCAAAGTACATTGGAATTTATTGAAATCCATAGCCATAGTCGGTAAGTTGTGATTCATCAAAGGGACTTGAGCACAACAACGGACCCAAGAGCAATATATCAGCTTCCGTACTGGATATCGTAAGCGCTTTTCTGCCTTTTTGACGACCACGCCTCACAGTCTATACCAAAAAGTTGTATACTGCAGATGTGCTACGGCGGTGTTATTTGACACAACCAGCATGATCGCAATCTTGTAAATGTTGTTAGTGCAAGAAAGGACTACTTGGGATACCATAAGGACCCCGATGTACGGTTCCTTTTAGATACCGAAAGATCCTTTTTACCGCATTTATGTGCTTTTCGGTAGGGCCGAGCTGACTCCGAGCACACATGCATTAGCAAAATGTAGGGTCAGGTCTACTGGCTGTAGGATAAGGAGGGTGCCAAATCTACTACGATAGTGTGATGATCTACGGCTTGTTCCCTGCTTTATCCTCATCCAGTTTGGACTTCTCCAACACGGGAGGATCCACTAGGTCACAAGATTCAAAGCCATATTTATTTAGTGATTCAAGAGCATATTTAGATTGGTTTATGAAGATGCCTCTGGAACTTTGAGAAATCTGTAGTCCTAAGAAAAATGAGATTTTACCCATCATCGACATCTTGAATTTTAAACACATTATTTTAGTAAATAGATCACAAAGTTCAGGAGTAGATGCAGCAAACATAATATCCTCGAATAGATTTGTTGTACAAAGTAGTAATTCTTTCCTTCTACTACGGATGAACGAGTAGGATCCACTGAGCCTTTTGAGAAGATTTGGTTATCAAGGGATGAAGACAACATATCACATACCACGCAGCGTGGAGCTTGGTTTAGCCATTTAAAGAGCTTTCTTAAGCTTGTACACGTAGTTAGGTTTGTCTGGATCCACAAATCCGTCCGGTTGGCTAACATAAACCTCTTCCCGCAGATTACCATTCAGAAACGCAGTCTTCACATCCATTTGAATAGACGACCATGTTCATTTTATGAGCTAGTAAATGCTAGAAAAATGTGTATAGCCTCTAATCTTGCAACCGAAGCGAATGACTCTTCAAAATCGATTCCCTCTTCTTGACGATAACCATGAGCGACCAACCGAGCCTTGTTTTTCAGAATACCTCCTAACTCATCAAGCTTAACCTTATAGATCCACTTAAGAGTGAGACAATATGGCTTTTTCAGGAGGAGAAAATGTTCCAAAACTCAAGACCATTCAAATTCATGAGTTCCTCTTCATTAGCTTCAATCCAATGCTTGAGTTAAATGCGTTTTGTGAGTTCTTTGGTTCAACTAGATGTGTGATAGCATCATAGTAGCAGATAAGGTCGTGTTCATGAAGTTGTAGTCATGTACGGAAACTGGTCTGTCAAGATTACCGATTATATTCTCAAGTGGGTGATCCTTAGTCCATTTGCTATTGTGTTCAGAAACTTGGTGATCGGGAGGCACAATTGTATGAATAACATCCGATGATGAGGATTGATCAGAAGTAACTTTTGGAATTAGAATACCAAAGTACGGATCATTACCCATATGTGCGACTTCAATATCATGGTTATCTTCTTCAACATCATGAGAAATAATAGGAGTTTGAGTTTCTTGTGTTGTATGAGAGTTACTTGGTGATGGTGCATCTTGATCAACTGTAGTTGAGGAAGGTGAGCCAGTTGATACAGCATGTTCAGGTGCAACTACTTCAGGAATAGGAGCAATAACTTCTGGTGCTTGTAAATCAACATAAGGTGGGGGATTAAGTGACTCATCAAACATTGGTTGAAACAACAAATCCCAGTCAGATCTCGAAGGTGGTACAAATGGTGTTGAAGGAGGAGGGTTTGGCACGAGTCCTGAACTGATTGTTATAGGAGTCATATCATGAAGTGTGGGTCCTGAACTGCTGTGTTCAGAAGCCATCACGGTCAGCTCATCAAATTCAACATGAATGGTTTCAATTATTCGTCTTGTACGTTTGTTGTAAATCCGGAATGCTTTCTTCGTAGGTGCATAGCCAATGAAAATACCAATGTTGGGTAGCAGAGTACACCAAACACATAAAGATACGATAGATCAGGAGGTTTGTCGTGTAAAAGCTCGTATGGTGTTTTACCGTAACGACGACGGATCATGGAATGATTTTGGGTATAATAGGCTATGGCAACCGCTTCGGCCTATAGAAATAAAGGAGCTTTTGCATAAATTCACATAGTGCAGGCTGCTTCAATTAGCGTACGATTTCGTCTTTTAACAACACCGTTTTGCTGTAGAGAGCATGCAACTGATGTTTCATGAGAGATTACAACCTCACCACACCGTTTTGCGGTGGAGAGCGCTTGCAATGGATGTTTCATAAGAGATGCCAACCTTCTCATAATATTCATCGCAATGTCTGATTAACAAACTCGTTCCATTATCTTTTGATGCGATGAACGGTTTCCTTAAGTCGTACTTGGATCATCTTCAAAATGTTTGATAATAAAGCTGGAGCCTCAATCTTTGGATCGAAACATTTTACCCCATGTAAATCGAGAGTAGTCTCTGTTCAACAATAACGAGGATGTACTTCTTTCATTGACCACTCGCGAAACGCCATTGGCCCACACAGACTCCTATGCAACAGATAGAGTTTTTTGTGATTGGATCTTGTCCTTAGATTTGGGTTTGTGGGGTTCTATTGAACTTTTGCCTAAATGCAACATGCAGAAATAAAGTGATCCTTTTCAAATTAAGCTTTAGGGAGACCTCGTACAGTCCATGTCTTGCAAGATTGATTAATAGCACCAAGTTCTGTAAGAATAGACGACGATGCCATAACAGGACGTAGTTTTAGGACGCCTTTGACAATAGGACAAATGGGAGAGGATGCCATCTTTATTCCCAGTCGATGAAGTGTTAAAGATTATCCCCTCGAGATCCTGTCAATAAATCAACACCTTCTAGATTGCGAATGAAGCATGTGTGTTGACGAAAAGCCACTTCGAGATTTGAATCACAGAATTGTCCCACAGAAAATAGATTATGCCCAAGTCCTTCAACATAATAAACCCTTGAAATAGTAACATTCCCAATCTGATAGTCTCCATAACCCATTATCTTTGCAACTTGATCATTTCTGAATTTGACTGTACCCAAGAATTTACTGATGAAATTGGTGAGCTGAGAGCGATCTCCTGGTCTATCGTGTCTATTTTCTCGAGCAACCCGGAGTCCAAATACCAGAGGACGATTTGGACAACCTGCAATCATTAAGAGAAGTAGATAGAATATTGGTTTTTGTGGATCCCTAGGATTTACTGGGTTCCTGTTTGTTAGCAGACATTGGTTTTATAACCTTAGTTTTGCTAACGGACTCATTATTCTTATTCTTCCTAGGTTTCCTTGAGTATACCAATTTAACCACAGGTTTGGGTGATTCAGATTCTAGAACTATTGGTTTCCTAGAAGGCACTTCAGTCCTTATTGTTTGTCAAGATAGTAAAGTCAGTGGTTAATCCTAGGTTTAAAGGGCACGCATTTCCTACTTTCAAATAGTGAAGGTTTGCCCCACCAATCGACACTTTAACCATACCGACTCCCCCTCCCCCTTTCCCTCCCCTCTTGCCCCCACATCCCCTCTCGTCCATCGCTCTTTCCTTATCATTTTCCCCCCCCTCCCCCTTTAACCGTCCCTCTCATAACTCAACGACCTGTAGGTCTCCAAAATATCCATCTTTTTATTGAAACACTTTTCCTGTTGGTTTCCAAATATCTTTCTTAGATTTAGCACGAAATTTCACATCATTCATAGAGATTTAGGAAACACACAAATTATCAGAAGCACAGCATTCATCATGTAAATAACAGAATAATCAGAAGTATCATGTTTCTTGGAATTTCTGCACAGACGAGATCCATTAACTTTAACAGTGCCATTCTTTTTATTCAAACTAGTTTTAACGTTCCTAGGGTGGACTTCTACTTTATTCTTCAGAAATTACTAACCCTTGTGTTTGCTGTTCCTATCATTTCTAGGTATTGCCATGAAGGCGGTGATCCGATTTAGCATTAGCTAGAAAGTCTTACTCTGTAGAATGCAAACACACGCTTGTTAGAAAAAACTATATTTAAAGTCGAGTCTGTGTTTTTGTGTTTTCTGTGGATGTGAGTGTTCGGCAAACCTAACTTCTTGTCCTTTTCCTGGTGTGACTAACTAATGAGGACCAAAATTGTTGATTTGCTAGGGCATAGAATATACTTATGTGTGGAAAGCAAATCCTGAATGACTTTGTATACCTAAAGGCAGACTCTAAAAGAGATTCTTGCGGATTAATTCGCTTTTACATTGTTCGATCTCCCCTAAGACCAAAGCTTAGACTGAGTATGCTTAATATACGAGGAGCAGTGAGCGGTCCTTTTATTCAACATTTGGTGTGATTGGTTCTATTTATCCTTAGACACTTTTGGATCAAAAGAAGTGGGTCTCCTCTCAGTAGCCTCTTATCTAACGCTTTTCCTTTAAGTTTTCTTTAACTCATTTTTTAGGGTGCTATGACCAACCTTGTTACCTGAAGTTTTGCATTAAATTAGAAATTTCCCCAGACTTTATATTGACTTGTTTGATTCAACGCATCACAATTGTTCTTTTGATTGAAACTCGTTTTGTTTAATTCGAGTATAAAGTTGTTTATAAGTCTGTTTCAAAATGCTCATTTTCCAGTAACAAGATTTTGTCACTCTTGTTCCATTCAATGTTAAGAGTCTCTAATTTCACCCATGTCCATTTTGACTGTACTATCACATCAACATTTCCATTTTTTAGGACATAATTCTTTCTTTCAACTTGACTTGAACTGTGTTCTTTTGGCTTAATGACTAAGCTTTCAATTTCACTTAATTCAAACAAATGAGTAAACTTGGAGCATTTTGATTTAAAGCACTGTTTTCTAGTTGAAAAATTTCTTGATTGAGTTGAGAATCAGCTTCCAAAGTGATGCAATGTTTTTCAAGATTCGTAAAACTCTTACAAAGTTTATCGTACGTTTCTTTATCAACAAAATCCTTTTTATTGAGAAGCTCAGTCTTAAGTTCGAGACACCTTTGACATTCATTCACAGTTTCACAACCTTCATTCACAGACAAATTCACAACAGTTGTTACAATATCATTATCAATGGCTTGTGCCAAGAGTCGTTCATTTTCATTCAAAACTTGATTCATTTTAACTTCGAAAGTTCTGGACTCCAAGCGATGTTGTTCGACAGCCTGTTCCATTTGATAAAAGACTTTTTGGACATCGGCAAGTTCTTCAACCAAGTATTGATTGAAGTTATTAAAGATATCTTTTAATTCTTTTATAAACGGAATGATTTCATCTCGAAAACAAGCCTTTGTATGTTTAAACCCCCACGTGCCCTCAGTGATAGCTGTGGCAGTAGTTCTTTCTTTGACAACCAGATCAAAGCCAGTAAGATAGCGTTTGAGCTCTTTCAAGCTAGTATACACCATACTTACTTTTGGAAGTTCTTTTGGAACCTCAACTTTGATGGTTGTTGAAGAATGAGATGGGTCTAAAGCTGGGACCGAAGTCGCTTTCCAAATATAGGTATGTTCTTAATATAAATGCAGATGTCGAACAAATCGTTTTTGTTGTATCGGTTATTAAGAATTGCATTATTTTAATAGGTTTCGTGTTCACTCTATGTTTTACAACCAATGGATCTTGTTTCTTTCAAAAGCCATTTTTGAAGTGATCTTCTCACAAAGGCATTAATGTCTTCATTCAGTAATCGGGTATCACAACAGTATCCATTTTAAGAATGACATTCCCGTCATACAGTTTTGGCTTTGACTCCCGAACTTTCTTCAGATAGAAAGGTTTTTCAAACTCTTGTTTGAGAAGTATTTTGGAAAGAAATTTTCACGGGATCAATACTATAAGTATATAAATTTGTTTGTTTTGCTACTACACATCAATGATGTTATCAAGTTGCTTAATTTTCTTTTCTAAAGCAATTTCTCTATCAATATTTCTGTTTTCTTCCATTTTTAAATCATTTTTGAGATCAGAAACTGTTTTCATTAAAGAATCATTTTCTTGCATTTGTTCAAAAAGAGTTTGCTTAAGACGTACAATCTCGGCATACTGTTCATTTGATCCTGAAAAACTGTTTTCAACATTTTGTATTTCTTTCAAATCTTTATTAACATTGGTGCAATGCGTCACTTGGGTATTTAATTGTTCAAACATAGACAATATCAGGACATCTTGTTGAGCAGAAGAGTTAGAATTCTGGACAGTTTCTTGTTGTGTTTCACTCAGATACTGAGAATAAGGAATGATATTGCTATCACTGGTTATCTCAGTTTTTGTCTGACTCACATCATTAGACTGTTCAGAAGACGTCATTATCTGCTCTCTTTGATTGAATAAGTCATTGTTCAGATTATCTGGATTGTGTACCTTGGTGAGTGCATCTGAGCCATTCCTAGAGAGATTCGTCATGAGAGCAATCTTGGCTGAGTTGAGTTCATCACAATCAGAGTCATAGGCATCCAAATCATCAGCTTGATAAGCAGCATTGTGGGTGATGACAGTCTGAGAGGTTTGGATGTCAGGAAGTCCTGGATCTGCCAAAAATGCTATTTCTTCCTCTGTTAAAGCTTGACCACCTGCTTGAGCTTGAACCAATAAAACTTTATCATTAAACCATGTTTCATCCCTTTTCCTCTTTGGCTTAGTACACTGCTTGGCAATATGATCCTCCCTTTTGCAATTGTAATAGATGGCAGTCCGTTGTTTCCCCGTGTTGCTTCCACTTACACCAGGTGTGTATTTTCTCATTGTTCCAGCAGCATAAGTAGTTTGTCTTCCCTGAACAAGTTGCACAGTTACTTTTCCATCATAGATGGTAGTTTGTTGACAAGGGTTTGACGAAGTCCTTAGCTGATTGTTGGTAGTAGGATACCGGGATGTGACAACAGCAGTTAAGATTGACATCATGTGATTAATCGCATCAATTAGATCATCCCCTTTCTAGAATACTGGAACAACTAACTGAGTCTGGTTGGGAAAATTCAGGGTTGTTGCTGTTATAGGCTGTGGGAGCATATTCCAAATTGTGGGATTTGTATGGTTTGGAGAATAAACGTTATGTTGACGGTGGATTGATACTCATTTGTTGGATAAGTAATTGAAAGAGGTGTTGATTGATTGGTTGTGAATTGTTGAGTTTGATAAGGTGTAACAAACTGTGAAGACTGATATGGTGAAACATGAAGTTGAGATAGAGACTGTGGGTGAGTGTGTAGATGAGATTGATAAGCTGGCTGAGTTAATTGGT
Organism: Tanacetum coccineum; assembly: GCA_026074375.1. Classification (NCBI taxonomy): domain Eukaryota; kingdom Viridiplantae; phylum Streptophyta; class Magnoliopsida; order Asterales; family Asteraceae; genus Tanacetum; species Tanacetum coccineum. The sequence continues at coordinate 24,918 of BQNB010014484.1, forward strand.
GAGATGCAACTAAAGCAAGAGGATCGGGGTTGCGTTCATGCATCAAACGAACTTCATTTGCATGTCTTTCATGTTGTTGCAGGTAAGCATGAAGCTGATCAACATTGGTAGTGTGCAAGTCTTTGACCAATTTAACATCAGTAACAAATTTGCTCCATTCATCAGGAAGAGTGTTTAAGAACTTGGTGTTAACTTGAAACTGCTCCAATGGCATCTTGTAGATGTTCATATCATTGAGTAACAGAGTGAACCTCAAGTAGTACTCATGTAGCGTCTCTCCTTTCTTGTAAGTGAACTTATCGAATTCATCATACAGCTTGCACTCACGTTCTTGTTTTGTTAATGACGTTCCTTGCATTAGCAGTTTAATCTTCTCCCAAAGATCTTTTGCAACACGATGTTGACTCACAAGAGCATAGATTTCAGTTGGAAGGCCTTGGAGAATGATGTTTATTGCTTTGATGTCACAATCAGCTTGAATGGCTTCAGCGGGAGTCAGTTCAACATATTCCTTAAGCCTTGTTACTCCATCCTCAGTGATTGAAGGCCAAACAAGTGGTCCTTTTTCAACAGATGCAAGAATCATTCTTCCATGTGGTCTATTCATCATATAAAGTTCCATTCTGCTTTTCCATGAATCATACAAGTGTTTTTCAAGCATCGGTGGTTTGTTGTCTCCTCCAGAAAGAAGTGACTTATCAGCAAGAGTCGTCATTGTGGTATCCAAAAGATTACAAATTGATCGATCGGTGGTAGAAAGAAATTGTGTTTGGTTATGTGTTTGTTGAGTCTTGAAATGAACTACACGGGATTTTACAATTCTAGACAAAACCGGGAAAACAAGTGTTTGTTTCACGGGATTTTACAAGTCAAAGAAATAACCGTATAATTTAAAAATGAGTTGTTAAGTTTAAACTTAATTTGGTTTCACTAGTTCGGTTGACAAAAAATTAACTCGTTCGGTCCTACTCGTTCGGTCCTACTCGTTCGGTCCTACTTCGTTCGGTCCTACACGTTCCTACTCGTTCGGTCCTACACGTTCGGTCCTACTCGTTCGGTCCTACTCGTTCGGTCCTACTCGTTGTTACTAGATCGGTTCCTCTTGTTCGATTCAAGCTAGTTCGGCCGACAAAGGTTAACTCGTTCGGTCCTGCTTGAGTAACGCTCGTTCGGTTCAAACTAGATTATTCTAGTTCGGTGATCTCGATCGGTTATCTAGTTCGGTTGACTCGTTCGGCTTACTCGTTCGGTTCCAACTTCTGACAGCTCGTTCGGTTACAACTAGTACGAAACCCAAATTTTCAAAACTCAAAAAGACACATTTTTAATGGTTTTTAGCAAAAATTCTTGTACAACTAGTGTTACTAACCCTATAGGAACAATAAAAATGAAAACTTTAAGGTTTTTAAGCCAAAAAATTTGAATCAAAAATTTGTTCTTTGTAAAGGTTTTTGAACAAAAGATCAAACACAAAAAAACTAAACACACCACTCCATGGCTCTTGATACCAATTGTAGAATTCTAGTAATCTTATGATCAAACCAAGAACAAGAGTGAGATGTGGGTTGTGATGTTAGAGATAAAATGGATGGAATGGATGAAGTGTATTATGATGAAATGTTACAAATGGAACAACCAACCCTCTCCAAAGCTAGGAGAGGGGCTTATATAGGTCCTATAGGCCGGCCATGGGCTATGATGGGCTTCCCATGGACCTTGGGCCGGACTAGATTACTAATCTAATCATTACACTAACTACGAGCTAAGACCTGTTACAACTTGGAAGTGACCGACACTTTTTGTGTTTCTAACATTATCACCGTCTGAGATGAGAGAGTTGTCAGTGCAATTTCAAGAGCTGCTGGAGAAAGGATTTGTTCATCCGAGTTCATCACCATGGGAAGCACCGGTGTTGTTTGTGAAAAAGAAAGATGGATCTTTTAGAATGTCAATAGATTATCGTGAGTTGAACAAGTTGACTGTCAAGAATCGTTATCCTCTCCCGATAATCGATGATATATTTGACCAACTACAAGGTTCTAGCGTGTACTCTAAGATTGATCTGCGATTAGGATATCACCAGCTACACATTAAAGAAGAGGACATTCCAATTACAGGATTCAGAACTCGGTATGGTCACTTTGAGTTCCAAGTGATGCCGTTTGGATTGACTAATACGCCTGCTGTATTTATAGACTTGATGAACCGAGTATTCAAGCTATATCTTGATAAGTTCGTCATTGTGTTCATCGGTGATATTTTGGTTTATTCCAAGGTCGAAGAATAACATGGAAAGCATTTGAAGATTATGTTGGAGCTACTTAAGAAAGAGAGATTGTATGCCAAGTTTTCAAAGTGTGATTTTTGGCTAGATTCGGTACAATTTCTTAGTCATGTGATTGATCGTAGTGGTGTTCAGGTTGATCCTGCCAAGATTGAAGCCATTAAGAATTGGGCTGCACCAACTACGCCAACAGAGGTGAAGCAATTTCTTGGATTGGCTGGTTGATAGGAGATTTATTGAAGGTGTTTCTTTGATTTCTAAGCCGATGACTAAGTTGACTCAGAAAGATAAGAAATACGAATGGGGAAAAGAAGAAGAGGAAGCTTTTCAAACATTGAAGAAGAAGTTGTGTAGTATGGTATGTGTTTAAATACACATACCTTTTACCAAATAAAACAAGCTAAAAAGACCAATAATGACCAATAATACATGAAAAATGAATTGTATATGTGTATTATGTAAATTGTGTCTTGCAGGTATGGATGTCACAAAAAGGATGAAAAATAAGGCAAAAAGGACAAAACCAAGCACGAGAATGGAATGAGTGCAAGAAAACAAAGTCGAAGGCATATATATCTTTAATGGACCAACTCGTAACCATTTTAATAAGCCAAGTCAGCCCATTAAGGGTTATACTTATAAACCCTTAAACTAAAATCCATTTACAAAACCTAGATCCAATCCACAATCTATTATTCCTAATCCCAGCCCAATATAATAACCTAAGCCCAAACAATATACCCTGACCTAAGTCAAAAGTTTATAAAATGTTTGGTCGAACACACGGGTCAAATGTGTAGTCAAAATAGATGTATTGTACATCTTCTCTACTTTTCCCTCCATCATTTAACCCAGGGTAAATCCTCATTCCCTCACACGCTCGTATGCTTCTAGAAAGAGTCCTGACACATCTGACATAGCCACGTTGGCAATCCTAAGTGACATGATTGGTTGAAATAACTGGAGATGGGATCAATGGCTCAGGAATGATTCAAGTCTGTTGCAAATCATGTCAGCATTAGAAGAGTGGAAGCGTCTCAAGCCAGGATCCTTCTCTTGGTCATTGTTATGATTATAGGGTGCTGCTACTCACGTCAGAAGATAGGATCAGTCCTATGTAGGTTTAGGGGAGTACTTAGTGTAGCTTTAGGTAAGCTATTGGTAGTAGCTGTTTCTTATTTTCCTGGATTGATATTTGTAAGGTGTTTTTTCATTTTTAAGGGGGGATATATTTAATTTATTTTCATTTTAAGCCTTATAATCTAATTTAATATTAATAAAAATCATGTTTCAGTTAAATTGTGTTTTGAATTCTATTAATCTTTTTATGCAAATTTACTTTAAAATGTGTTTAAATGCTACTTCATAAGCTCAATAAGCTCTCAAGCTTTCACTTATTCAGTCAAGCATCCTTTAAGCTTAACTGAATAAGTTGTTTGTCTTAAATCACTCAAAAAGTCATAATAAGCTATTTTGGATGATAAGCTAGAAAGGGATGGGCTTATTAGACTTTACCATCTTGTTTTTAACAAGCTAGAGCTTGTAGATAAGCTCCTTTGAGCATTTTTGATCCTTGTTTGAACTAGGATCAAGGTATGTTCTCATTTCACTTTCTAGCTTAATTTCTTGTTTTGCTTATCAAGTTGCTTATTCTATGCTTATTCATTGCTTATTTGTGCTTAATTTGTCTTAATCTAGCTTAATATGCTTAGTTATTAGCTTAAGAGTAGTTAAAGTAGAGTTTTATAAAATATGTCCATTTACTAGTTAAAATAGCTTTTCTTAGTTTAGCTTATAAGTTATCGCTTATTTTCTTTAGAATTTGCTTATTTGTCCTTTATTTGCTTAGTGCTATATCTGTTTTCTATTATCTCAGCCTAATTCAGCCTTTTATTGTTTAAAAATGCAAAACTAGTATTTAAGGGGGGTGTTTGGCACAAGCAGCACTAGCCACTTTGGCCTTTTAATCAGTTTTAACTAGCTTAAACTTGGTTTATAAGTCAGCTTTAATATGTTTTTAAATTTTAAAAATAAAGTTTAAGGTTCAAAGAATCCATGGTTTGAATATGTGGTTTTCTAGTTTGATAACCAAGCTTATTTGTTTCGATTTTGATTAAGTGCTTGTAGGTGTTGTTTTCTTGCATGTTTTAGGCTCAAAATGCAGTAGAATATAGTTGGTATAAGTGTGCAATTGTCTTGTTGGTTTAAGTCAAATTCTGTTAGTTTTCAAGTCCATTTTCCAAAGTTTTAAAAGCCACTTTTCAATATCCATTTTTAGTTAGATTTAGCTTGTCTAATGGTGTGAAATTGATAACATAAGCTCATTAGATATCAAGCTTGATCCATTTTAATGAGCCGGGTCAGCCCATTAAGGGTTATTCTTATAAACCCTTAAACTTAAATCCATTTACAACACCTAGATCCAATCCACAATCCATTATTCCTAATCCCGACCCAATATAGTAACCCAAGCCAAAACGTTATACCCTGACCCAATTCAAAAGTTTATAAAACATTTGATCAAACACACGGGTCAAATGTGTAGTCAAAATAGATGTACTGTACATCTTCTCCACTTTTCCCTCCATCATTTAACCCAGGGTAAATCCTCATTCCCTCACACGCTCGTATGCTTCTAGAAAGAGTCCTGACACATCTGACATAGCCACGTTGGCAATCCCAAGTGACCTGATTGGTTGAAATAACGTGGAGATGGATCAATGGCTATGATGGAATGATTCAAAGTCTGTTGCAAATCAAGGGTCAGAATTAGAAGAGTGGGGAGCGTCCTCAAGCCTAGAACCTTCTCTTCATTGCTATAAATAGGGCTGCAATCACACAGAGATAATCATCTAGTGTTGTTTAGGAGTAGCTTAGTGTAGCTTTAGGTAGATTATTATAGTAGCATAGCTTATTTTCCTTCTTATATTTAATGTATTTTCATTTTTAAGCCTTGTAATCTCATTTGATATTAATAAAATCCTGCTTCAGTTAAATTGTGTTTTGAATTCTAATAATCTTTTTATGCAAATTTACTTTAAAATATGTTTAAATGCTACTTCATAAGCTCAATAAGCTCTCAAGCTTTTACTTATTCAGTCAAGCATCCTTTAAGCTTAACTGAATAAGATGTTTGTCTCAAATCACTCAAAAAGTCATAATAAGCTGTTTTGGATGATAATCCAGAAAGGGATGGGCTTATTGGACTTTACCAGCTTGTTTTTAACAAGTTTGAGCTTGTAGATAAGCTCCTTTGAGCATTTTTGATGCCTTATTGAACTAAGATCTAAGGTAATGTTCGCAATGTCACCTTGCTACTTAATTTCTTGTTTTGCTGATCAAGTTGTATTCGGTGCTTAGTCATGCGTATTTTGTGCGTAAGATTGTCTTAAATCTATGCGTAATATGCTTTTGTCTATTAGCTTAAGAGTAGTTTAAGTAGAGTTTTATAAAATCTGTCCATTTACTATTTCTCAAGGGTCAAGAGTCTACCCTAAGATCGACTTGAGGTCTGATTATCACCAACTCAGTATTCGTGAAGATGATATTCCAAAGACAACGTTTAGGACTCGCTATGGTCACTACAAGTTCTAATTAATGCCATTTGGACTGACCAATGCACCAGCGGTATTCATGGATCTAATGAATCGGGTGTGCAAACCGTATTTGGATAAGTTCGTGATTATTTTTATCGATGATATATTGATCTACTTCAGGAATAAGAAGGAGCATGAAGGACACCTTAAGTTGATATTGAGATTACTTAAGAAGGAGGATGATAGGTCTTATTTATCTTGAATCATACATAATCAACCATGAAAGCTTGGAGAGAATAGTAGAGGATGGCAAGTACTCAAATTTCAAATGTTATTAAAATGGAAGGAAAAAGGAAAAGTTTATTACAAGACATCACCTTCTAATGATGATTAGAAGGGGTATTTATAGGAGAAGGAAGGAAGCTTCCCATCATTTATTTTTCTAATGTTTCACTTCTAGTCCCTATTCTTTGACAATTATGCTATTTCTTACTTTTAGCATAATATACCTTATTACAAACTACTTTATTCTAAACAAAATAAAGACTAATAACTAAATCACATAATCGACACTTTTTATGAACCTAACAATCTCCCCTAAGGGTCGATTATTTTGGGTGTTCTCTTCGTGGTCCAAGTGGTCTTCCATTCACATACATCTCCTATCTTCTCATCTAATTTTGATACTTCAATCCTACTTTAATCTCTTCTTCAAACAATTTCAGATACTCAACTTCTTCATTGGTAAGATCTCTTTGAATATATCCATACTTAACATCATTATTGTAACTCCTTAATCCTTCTAATACTTTGTTTAGCGTTGCATCATAAAACTTATGAATCTCTTAATGTCTCATCACCCTTTTCTCTTTCAACTCCTGGGAAAGATATTGTTGGTGCAGTGAGATTAACTTTCTGCTGATAACTTTCAATTCTAAGTTGAAAATCATGCACTATTTCCCATATCACTGAACTTCTGATGAATACTGATAAAGACCATAGCAACCTTGTTTCTGCATAGTCAGGTACCTTGCCATTCATAATCAGCAAATACATGTCCTCAATATCATTCTTATTGAGATTCTTGTAATCAGGCTCGATAATTGACACAATGCACTCATTAGCTCTTCTTGCAACTATCTTTGTGATAAACTTGTGTTCATGACCCAATTCCTAGTACGTCTTGATAACTTCTTGAGATGATCTATGAGTTCGGTATAAATCCACTTCCCTTGGTTTCAGGCTTTTCTGTTTCTCTTATGTAGAAGACTCTTTGCGTGAGGATTCTTTAATGTTCAACAATATCGAGCATAAGGATTAAATTTATTAACACACTTATTCACCCATCTGGAAGTTCGTTCTTCGATATCATCATCATTAAAGATAATTGCAGGTAACGTGTGAAGTGACAATACTATCTTCGAGGCCCTGAACTTCTTTCTCTCAAGATACAAAAGGTCTTGATTTATAAGAGGATGTGGTGGAGCTTCAGGTATCTCTCGGAACAACTTTGGCTAACTAGAGGGGTGGTCTTTTGTAGATGCGGAGAAATAAGGCTTTCCTTTTACTTTTCTCAACATGTCATTTTCAGGAATTTTTCATCTGATCAATATGATATTGATGCTCATCTCCTGAAGTACATCTTTGTCTCAACATCTCATCAACTATTTTCTTTAATTTTGCTTCATCAATTGTCAGTGATACTTCTTCCATAATATCTTGTGACATTTGCTTCGTTGGTATTTCATCATCATCTGAAGCATAAGACTCAGTCCAAAAATCATAATCATCTTCTTGCTCTTGATTTTCTGAAGTTGATGGACCTTGTTCATTTTCATTGACCCATCTAGACGATGACTCTCCAGACACATATGCTTCATACTCAGAAGTCTTCTGCCGCTTTGCACAATTCTCCCCCTCAGGATGAGCATCATCATGAGGATCATCCTGATCTCTTGGGCGAACGACATAAGTTCTACATGTAGTTTGTAGTACCTGAAGACTCTCCAACTTCATCTGAAGTGCTAGCCATATTGCTATGTCTTGTTGCTGTAACTGAGGATCGGCTTTCATAGAGAGATACAGTTGATATGTTGTTCTGGAACAAAGAGTATTTATGATTGAACTGGATGAACATGAAGAATATGTCCAGACATATAACTTCTTACTGACGCATCAACTTGAGAAGGAATGTGATTATCAATAGCTTTATGAATTTGTGAGGATATTTCAGCCTGTATATTCCCACGCTTTTGTAAAATAACTTTAGCAATCATCCGTTCCATCTCTTCTTTTGTCTTTTGTCTTTCCAGAATCAGCCCTTCCGCAACATACACTGGAACTTGATCTCGAACATGCTCAGGAACTTGCTTTTTAACTTGCTCCTTAATATGCGTATCAACCATAGTGGGTAATGATTCGACCATTACTTTTTAGAGATGATCAGCAAGAGTATCAAATGACTTCCTTGACAGAAACCTTGCTTTTAGATGTTCAAACAAATATGTATAACGTCCCTGTAACTCCTGAAAGAAATTCTTGTATCGTTTGAAACGAGCATGTTTTGCTTTAAATAATGATAGAAGTCTGTTTGTTTTAGATAAGTTGGTGTTGGGTGATCTTGATGATGGTGTAGTATCAGTTACCGTCAATTCCTGGAGTTTCTCAGTATCCGGAGATACGAGATCAATATGAATCCTAGGAGATCTAATTGGTGGGGGGAATGGTGTACTCCTAGACTCCTCTACAATCTTTCCTTTCTCCTTTCGCTTTAATTCATACACTTCATTAGTTATTTCTTCCTCCTCTTCATTAACATTCACAGGTATTATAACATTTCTCATTCTCATGTCATTGTACGACTCTATTAATGATCATTATTTATTTTAGTCCAATATGCGTTTACTTTTAATTTGACTTTTAAGCTAAATCGCGTAGACTAGAAATAATCATTCAACGTAAACGGTCACCAAATAAATTAAGGTTCACATCAAGCAAGTATTAAGTAATTATTAGGAAGATAATTATTAAATCCGCTCACTTTATTTTTTATTGGCCACGTAAATGTCTTGCTTTTCGCAATAAAAAGTATTTAGACACACCACAGGATTACCTAGACCTACCTAAACTCAAACCAATACCTATAATAAATGCCTAAACACAAAATTTAATCAAATCTTATGTTGATACCACTTAATTGCCGAATTTGGGCAAGTGAACTCACACCAAATCGTCCTAAGTGATTTATGGGATACTAAGAATCTCTTAATGATCCTAAAGTACTAGTACATCCTCAAACTAATTAAGGATGGTACTTAGTGTCTCCCACTAGCCAAGTATACAATGGTTAAAAAGTAATTCTTGCCCTTGATCACTCTTAGGCGCGGCTAAACCAAGCAAGACAAAGAAACCTAATCAAATGTGTACTAATATCCAATGGATACAAGCTTAAGTACCATATTATCTCATGTAACTAGAAATTGTCACATCCATGTACCCTTTAATCCATCATAGGCGTTCAAATTCATAGGGATGGGCATAATCTCTTACAAGTCTTACAAGATCTCACATCTAGTACATGAAAGATCCTAACTAATCTAAGACTAAGTTACAAGGGGTGAGTTAGTGAGGAGGTTAGTCAATTTCATGTTTCTTGGGCATATATACACAACCACAGTTTCAAGCAAAGCACACAAACTAAGCTATTAAACTTAACCCCCTCAACTCTCATAGACCTTCTCTTTCTCTTCATCACTACGCAAGAAAACAAAACCAAAAACACCTTTCGTTATATTATTTCACTACTTTCCACATGGATTCATTCTTAAGACATTTGGTACAATGATTTGCAAGGAGTTAGGGTTTCGAATATCAAAAGCTTTTGAAAGCTAGGGTTTTTTTCGTTACACGTTTGGTTTTTATCATTCACGTACTCGGCTTTCCTTTTAAGCTTAGGACCATTGTAAGTAAACCTCTCTTGGTCTATTAACTTGCCCCTTCCTACTCATATTAATTTCGTCTTTCTTCTATGGTGACACAAGGTTCATCGAGTAGTCATGGGTGAGCCAAAATAGTGAGTATGCATGGTTCAACCATGCATGTCACGAACGCATGAACCGCATGGTTCGTGTGTGTCTAGCTCAACCTACATTCGCTTGTGCTTTGCCATTGTGACTAGGGTCACGTTTGGTTTGCAAGTTGCACGTCAAGGAAGACGTGGACATGCATGGGTTTCAACCATGCATGTCACGAATGCGTGACAAGGTCGCGAAACACATGTGGGTCATATATTATACGTATGAATGAGGTTATGACTTGTGTGGTAAACATTTCCAAATTACTAAACATGGTTGCTATGAATTAAACACAACACATCACTTGAGAACTCGACAATAAATTTTGTGGGCAAGTCGTTTTGTTAAGGGACGAAATGTATATGACGTGAAAAGGGTTAGGGTTGGTTCTAGTTATTCGAAAATGAGTCATAAAGGAGACCCTAGCTCGTCATGTAAAATGACGAGCCTAGGAGGCCAAAGAAACGCGTACGTTTAAGTTAGAGACTTAAGTCTCGACACGAAAAGCATTTTAATAACGTGCGACATTTTTAATAAATGGAACACGACCTGAAACCGTAATAAACAAACAAGTAAAAAATGCTCTAATGGGTTCGGAGGCTACATAACCAAAGACCCAACGAGGACACGTGAGCATAGCTCACGAAAAGCTCTAAACAGCTCGTAGGAAAGCCTACGCAGTTTATGCGAGCCTTAATAGGCTTAATGACCTTAACACAAGCTAATGGACCAAGCCATACATAATGGACCTTATTATTTCTTTCGGGTTAAGTTATTGGGCTCATAAGCCCAATAAGCTCGAAAAAGCCAAAATAAGCTCTCCCGAGCTTATTTCCAACTCAACAGACTTGAATAAGCTTAATGGAGGCAATTGTGCTTTTTGAAAACTTAAATGAACCCTAGAAACGCTTATTGGACCCTAATGGGCCCAATAAGGCCCATTAAGCAAAAATAAGCTCGTGAGATTATTTATAGCTAGGGCAGATATATGACTTATTTGGACTTAACAAACAAAAATGCCACTTGTTGGGATTTAAATGGAGCTAAAATGTAATTTTAAAGTCAGAGACTAAAGGTGTCAATTTATAAAATACTAATTAGGGTTAAAATTGTCATTTTTGGATTTTAATAAGTTTAGGGGCTGTTTTGAACATCCTGAAAGATAAGGGGCTGATATGAAACTATAAGGACCTAAATTACAACTTTGTAAAGTGGAAGGACTAAAAGTGTAATTATTGAAACTAAAGGGTTTAAAATGTAAATAAAGCATAATTATAAACCCAGGGGCTGTTTTGTATTTATAAGAAACTCAAGGGTATTTTGTAAACAAAAGTGAATTATTTAAACACTTAGCAAGTCGGACGAATTATAATATACTCGGGTGTTATTCGGTTTTGAATAACGACTTAATAAATAAGAATATTTATTAACAAAGTATATACGTTTCCCAAGAGCCATCGAAATTACAAATACAATAATCATGTGCACCACCACACAAGTGATAACAGTATATATAAACTTAAAATTTTAATTTAGTTTATACATTGAGTCGTTAGCCTAAATATGTTCCTGATCTCTTGGGCGAACGGCAGAAGTTCTACATGTAGTTCGTGGTACCTGAAGACTCTCAAACTTCATCTGAAGTACTAGCTATATTGCTATGTCTTGTTGCTGCAACTATGGATCGGCTTTCATAGAGAGATATAATTGATATTGTTGTTTAGGAATAGAGGGTGTTTGTGATTGAGCTGGATGAACATGAAAAATATTTCTAGACATATAACTTCTTATTGACGCATCAACTTGAGAAGGAATGTGATTATCAATAGCTTTCTGAATTTGTGAGGAAATTTCAGCTTGTATATTCCCACGCTCTTATAAAATAGCTTTAGCAATCGTCCGTTCCATCTCTCCTTTAGTTTTTTTTCTTTCCAGAATCAGCCCTTCCGCAACATACACTAGAACTTGATCTCGAACCTGCTCAGGAACTTGATTTTTAACTTGCTCCTTAATATGCGTATCTAGCATAGTGGGTAATGATTCGACCATTACTTCTTGGAGATGATCAGCAAGAGTATCAAATGACTTCCTTGACATAAACCTTGCTTTCAAATGTTCAAACAAATATGTATAACATCCCTGTAACTCCTGAAAGAAATTATTGTATCATTTAAAACGAGCAAGTTTGGCTTTGAATAATGATAGAAGTCGGTTTATGTTAGATAAGTTGGTGCTGGATGATCTTGATGATGATGTAGTTTTAGTATCAGTTACCGTTAATTCCTGAAGTTTCTCAGTATCCGAAGATACGAGATTAGTATGAATCCTAGGAGATCTAATTAGTGTGGGAAATGGTGTACTCCTAGACTCCTTTACAATCTTCCCTTTCTCCCTTCGCTTTAATTCATACACTTCATCAGTTATTTCTTCCTCCTCTTCATTAACATTCACAGGTATGACAACATTAGTAATTTCCACCTCTTCATCGTTAGTGATCTCCACCTCCTTATCATTAGTAATCTCCACCTTCGGACTTTCCTTATCACTCATGGGCTCTAACCTAGTGCCGAGAATCTTTTGTTCATCATTCCTAGGGAGTAAACTATCATTAATAAAATTCTCTGAGCCTTCCACCATTTTTTCAATCTTTACAAACGCCAAGTGCCCTTTGACCAGTTCCACATTTTCTCTAGCTTATTTCTCTTCTCGACTTTTGTACTCAGCAAGAATTACTTGTAATGTGTCTTGTAAAATCATTTCATCTGCTTTATCAACAGTTGGCACTGGTGCCGGTGGAGTAAGACGTGTGGGTCTCCTTTCAGGAAGATAAAAACAAATCATAGTTGATCGTTTTGGAGCACTTGACTCTACTGTATCCATTTTAGGGTTAGGTGACCTAGGGGCGCTAGGTGTCCTATGCGTTCCTTAGGTAGACTCAGTCGGCTATGACTGAGTCAGAGGAACATCTAACTCAAACACCTCCGCATACATCTGATAATGCTCCGCGTGCTTCATTTCATCTGAAATCATCCAATATGAAATTTTCATTCCAACTTTGTCTTTGTATCTCCCTGAATTAAAGATATTTTTCATTATATCATTATCTTTCAGGTTGTGATACATGTCTCGAGCACGTCTTGAAATTTCAGAGAAACTAGTCATGTAATGACTAATGATGATCTTTGTAAATCTTGGATAAGGAATCGAAGATGTTGGATGATGAAGAGAATAGTAAAGTCCTTCCCATAATAGCTCCGCATAATCTATATGAATATTATTAACAAAGCAATACATCATTTGCATTATCTGCAACGACGGTTGATCCCATCCAGTGACACATGTTGTCAAGCATTTTGAAAATATCTTGCATAACGTTTACCATGGCTGTAGAAGACCAGTTGTCTTAAAGCTTGATGATGTCTTCAGCTCCATTATAAAGCCTAATTGTTGTTTATAGAATGGAATCATGTCTAAAAATGATGGTGGTGGCATACAGTTATCATGATTGTTGGCATTTGCTTGTAGTAAGTGAAAGATTGTCCTGAAGTCATCTAGTGTAAGAGAAAGCTCTTTCTTGTCAAGCATAAACGTGAGCCTATACTTTGATCCGTCTTCCTTCAAAGTATGCCAGAACTGTGTCATATAGATCCATGGTACATAGGAAGAAGCAGCAATATTAAATCATAAAGGATGATTCTTGATAATATTCATCAGTATTTTGCTTTAGGGTGGGCATTGCACATGTTCAAGATCAACCTTCTTGTTTGCATCCATGAGATCATATCGTTTTTTTAGGGGATACAGTTCTTCTGGATGAACATCAGCTGCATGTTGTTGTTGTGCCATGATGATTACTGAATGAATAAAATTGAGATGTTGGTTAACAAACAATTCTTTTGACGTTTTTGTCTCTTTCCACTATGTTTGTTTTATATGTTCTGGCAATTCTTTTTAAACATATTTTTGATCAGTTTGTTTCTCATGTGCTCGTTCTTTCTTTTTCTAGCACATGCCATATGCTTTATTCGAATTTTTCTTTTGATTTCTCATTTTTGTGTGTTTTGGAAATTCTTTTTCGAACACACATTTGATTTGCTTTTTCGCGTATGGATTTAGCTCTCTCTGTCTGTTTTTATAATATTTTCACCAAAAAAAATTTATGACATGATACTCTTTCAAGAATGATGAAGATTTCTCTTTTGATTTTGAATTAAGACTCTTTTGTGAAATATAAAAGAGAAATCATACAACTTCTTAAAACCATTTTTTTGAAAGAGTATCATTTTGTCACAATCACAGATTTTGAGAACTTTTTCCAGAAATCATTTGACAGAAACTTTCTTTATAATGATAACCTAGAATCAGTCAATCACAAATCCACAACTGAATGGTCAGTAAGTCACTCACTCCTCATTCTGTTCATTGCAGAAAACGGCCAAAACCAGACATGACTTAGACCACTTAAACAAATGAGACTTGGATTTTTAGATTCAAGTTATAAAAACTTTTCCACTTTATTTTTTTTGTCATGAATCCTAAACAATGTAGACAAACACATCTAAATCAATAACTGAATGGTCACTAAGTCACTCACTCCTCATTCCGTTCATTGCAGAAAATGGTCGAAACCGGACATGACTTAGACCACTTAAACAATTATGAATAGACATATTTGACCCATAGCTTAGAATTCATTAAAACTTGTTTCCTTATACACAATCATTAGATGTTTTGAAAAACACATGAGAAACTGATCATTTTGTTCGACAGACATTCGAGCATTAAGCATCAAAAGCATTCATTTAACCACAAAGCTCATTGTTACTGATTTTGACTTTTTGTTTACTTTACCGAGTTTGACTAAATTACTTTTATTGAGTTTAGACTTTACTGAGTTTGACAATTTGACTGTGAACAATTTAAAAACCAAACTCGATCCATTAAAGTTGTATTAAACAATAAAGTAAACTCGGTAAACGTCACACTCGGTAAACATCAATCAATCCAAGCAAACTTGATAATCATAAACTCGACAATCATTAATTTTTTCCGAGTTTTAAGTTTAACATCGAATTTATATCTCTGGATTTATTCTTAGTTATGATCTTTTACCACAATTTCAGTAAGACATAAACTCGGAAAACTTTGAATGTTTCCGAGTTTGAAATCGATAAGTGAAAACACAAAATATCTGACTTAAAAACATTATAACTTACGTTTGAGAGAAAAAGTAAGTAATAATCGCTGTTATAAGCCTCAACCAAATCGTTTTTGAATTTTCCTCTCAAACTCGATAAAAGACTCAGTGAAAGAAAAGTTAAAATGAAAAATATTTCTTCCTTTTATAGCAACCAAAAAAGATTTAGAAATGACACTTTCAGTCCCTTTAGTTTTAGATTCCGAATTTGGATTTTTATTTTTTCAAAAATTCCCCTTGAGTAATGAAGTCATTTCAAAATTTCTTCACCATTATCAAAAACTCCCCCTTGGAATGAACTCATGTTAATCACGTAGTCCGAAATTGAAAATTTCAAAGTAAATTTTTTTTCAAATCAAAACTCCCCCTTGAAAATATTACATTTTCACATTCAGTTTTTGTGAGAGATTACTGTTTTTATTTTATTTCCGAAATAATGTATATGAATGAAGTTTTTCCAATTACTCCCCCGCAGATTATGATTATGTATTTTCAATTGAAAGCTTTTTATAACAAACTTGGAATCATGAATCTAATTATGTGATATTTAAATTATTATTATTATTTTTTAAATATATAAAATCTTTTTGAATTTTTATATTTTTATATTTTTTCTTTTGTTTTTGAAAAATGTATTTACATTGTTTTTTTTTGATGTATGTTCTTTCAAGATGTTCGGACAATTGTCAGGCTTTCCAACTATGTTGGAGTCATACATCTCATATCAATGCGATGAACTAGATACTCAAAGCGTTCTTTTAGAAGAGCTTTAGTAAATAGATCCGCAAGTTGGTATTCTGTCCCGACAAAATAAAGTTCCATAGTACCCTTCTCAACATGTTCCTTAATAAAATGATACCGGATGTCTATGTGTTTTATCTTAGAATGCTGGACTGGGTTGCATGAGATAGCAATAGCACTGTTGGAATCAAAATACATCAGAATCCGATTGTACTTGTATCCATAGTCTAGTAGTTGTGTACGCATCCAAATGACTTGTGCACAGCATGCAGACAAGGAAACATATTCAGCCTCAACAGTAGACATCGCAGTACAATCTTGTTTCTTTGAACTCTAACTTACGAGATTTCCACCTAGAAATTGCAATCCTCCTGATGTGCTTTTACAATCATCTTTACATCATGTATGGTCCGCATCTGAATATACAATTAATTCAAATCCGGAATCCTTCGGATACCATAGTCCCATGTTATAGGACTGTCTTAGGTACCGAAAGATCCGTTTAACCTCTTTGAGGTGTTTAACCGTAGGACGTGCTTGATAACGAGCACATACAAAAGTAGCAAAAGCAATGTCTGGATGACTGGCTGTTAGATACATAAGCCCTCCTATCATGCGACGATAAGTCGTTTGATCAGTAGGAGTGCCTTGTAAATCTGCATCCAGCCTCTTAGTTTCCATAGGTGTGCTCATGGAGACACACTCATCCAGACCATGTTTCTTTAACAATTAAATCGCCTATTATGACTGACTTATGAATATGCCACGGGGAGATTTATGGACTTGAAGTCCAAGAAAGAACTTTAGTTCACCCATCATTGACATTTCAAATTAGTTTTCATTAGGTTTGTAAAACGTTTTGAAAAATCTGGATTTGTTGATCCAAACAAATGTCGTCACCGTAAACTTGAACAAGTAATATGTCTCCCCCTTGACATCGTATGAATAAAGTCGGGTCAATAATACCTTTACGTTTAAATTCTTGATAGGTCTTATTTATCTTGAATCATATATAATCAACCATGAAAGCTTGGAGAGAATGGTCGAGGATGGCAAGTATTCAAATTTCAAATGTTATTAAAATGGAGGAAAAAAGGAAAAGTTTATTACAAGGCATCACCTTCTAATGATGAGTAGAAGGGGTATTTATAGGAGAAGGAAGGAAGCTTCCCTTCCTTAATTTTTTTAATGTTTCACTTCTAGTCCCTATTCATTGGCAGTTATGCTATTTCTTACTTTTAGCATAATATACCTTATTACAAACTACTTTATTCTAAACAAAATAAAGACTAATGACTAAATATAACTAAACCACGTAATCGACACTTTTTATGAACCTAACAATCTCCCCCTAAGGGTCGATTATTCTGGGCGTTCTTTTCGTGGTCCAAGTGGTCTTCCATTCACATACATCTCCCATCTTCTCATCTGATTAGGATACTTCAGTCTTACTTCAATCACTTCTTCAAATAATTTCATATACTTAACTTCTTCATTGGTGAGATCTCTTTGAATATATCCATACTTAACATCATATTGGCTAAGCGCCTTAAATCCTTCCTAATACCCTGTTTAAGTGTTACATCACAAAACTTATAATCTCTGAATTCTCATCATCCATTTCTCTTTCTGCAATTCTTGGTAAAGTGATTCCATGCACATGCGCAAGATAATGGAGACATTTGTGTTTTTTCAACTCCTGGAAAAGATATTAGTTTGGTGCATGAGATAACTTTCTCTTTTGATAAACTTTCAATTCCAAGTTGAAAATCATGCACTCTTTCCCATATCACTGAACTTCTAATGAATATTGATAAAGACCATAGCAACCATATTTCTGCATAGTCAGGTACCTTGCCATTCATAATCAGCAAATACATGTCCTCAATATCATTCTTATTGAGATTCTTATAATCAGGCTCGGTAATCAACACAATGCACTCATTAGCTCTTCTTGCAACTATCTCTGTGATAAACTTGTGTTCATGACCCAATTCCCAATACGTCTTGATAACTTGAATGATCTTTGAGTTCGAATAAATCACTTCCTTTGGTTTTCCAGGCTCTTTCTATTTCCTTATGTAGAAGATCTTTGCATGAGGATTCTTTAAATGTTCAACACCATATCGAGCATAAGGATTAAATTTCTTAACACACTTATTTACCCATCTGGAAGTTCATTCTTCGATATCATCATCATTAAAGATAATTGCAGGAAACTTGTAAAGTGACAATACTATCTTCTCAGGCCCTGAACTTCCTTTCTTCAAATACAAAAGGTCTTGATTTATAAGGGATAATGTTGGAGCTTCAGGATCTCTCTGACAACTTTGAACTAGGGGTGTGGTCTTTCGTGGATTCGGAGAAACAAGGATTTCCTTTCTACTTTCCCAAACAATGTCACTTTTCAGAAAATTCTTCATCTGATCAATGTGATATTGATGCTCATCTCCTGAAGTACATATTTGTCTTAACATCTCATCAACCATTTTCTTTAATTTTGCTTCATCAATTGTCAATGATACTTATTCCATAATATCTTGTGACATTTGCTTCGTTGGTATTTCATTATCATCTCCAAAAACCATAATCGTCTTCTTGCTCTTGATTTCCTGAAGTTGATGGACCTTGTTCATTTTCATTGACCTGTCTAGACGATGATTCTCCAGACACATATGCTTCATACTCAGAAGTCTTCAGCTGCTTTGCACGATTCTCCCCCTCAGGATGAGCATCATCATGAGTATCGTCCTGATCTCTTGGGCGAACGGCTTAAGTTCTTCATGTAGTTCGTAGTACCTGAAGACTCTCAAACTTCATCTGAAGTGCTAGCCATATTGCTATGTCTTTTTGCTGTAACTGAGAATCGGCTTTCATAGAGAGATATAGTTGATATTGTTGTTCTGGAACAGAGGGTGTTTATGATTGAGCCGGATGAACATGAAGAATATTTCCAGAGATATAACTTCTTACTGACGCATCAACTTGAGAAGGAATGTGATTATCAATAGCTTTCTGAATTTATGAGGAAATTTCAGCCTATATATTCCCACACTCTTATAAAATAGCTTTAGCAATCATCCGTTCTATCTCTTCTTTAGTTTTTTTCTTTCCAGAATCAGCCCTTCCGCAACATACACTGGAACTTGATCTCGAACCTGCTCACGAACTTGCTTTTTAACTTGCTCCTTAATATGCGTATCTACCATAGTGGGTAATTATTTGACCATTACTTCTTGGAGATGATCAGCAAGAGTATCAAATAACTTCCTTGACATAAACCTTGCTTTCAGATGTTCAAACAAATATGTATAACGTCCCTGTAACTCCTGAAAGAAATTCTTGTATCTTTTGAAACGAGCATGTTTGGCTTTGAATAATGATAGAAGTCGGTTTGTGTTAGATAAGTTGGTGTTGGATGATCTTGATAATGATGTAGTTTTAGTATCAGTTACCATCAATTCCTAGAGTTTCTCAGTATCCAAAGATACGAGATCAGTATGAATCCTAGGAGATCTAATTGGTGTGGGAAATGGTGTACTCCTAGAATCCTTTACAATCTTCCCTTTCTCCTTTCGCTTTAATTCATACACTTCATCAGTTATTTCTTCCTCCTCTTCCTTAACATTCACATGTATGACAACATTAGTAATTTCCACCTCTACATCATTAGTGATCTCCACCTCCTTATCATTAGTAATCTCCACCTCCGGACTTTCCTTATCACTCCTGGGCTCTAACCTAGTGCTGGGAATCTTTGGTTCATCATTCCTAGGGAGTAAACTATCATCAATAACATTCTTTGAGCCTTCCACCATCTTTTCAATCTCTAGGGACGCCAAGTGCTCTTTGACCAGTTCTACATTTTCTCTAGCTTCTTGCTCTTCTTGACTTTTGTGCTCAGCAAGACTTACTTGTAATGTGTCTTGTAAAATCATTTCATCTGCTTTATCAACAGTTGGCACTAGAGATGGTGTAGTAAGACATGTAGATCTTCTTTTAGGAAGACGAAAATGAATCATAGTTGATCGTTTTGGAGCACTTGACTCTGCTGTATCCATTTTAAGATTAGGTGACTTAGGGGGTTCCTTAGGTAGACTCAGTCGGCTGTGAATGAGTGAGACGAACATCTAACTCAAACACCTCCGCATACATCTGATAATGCTCTGTGTGCTTCATTTCATCTGAAATCATCCAATCTGGAATTTTCATTCCAACTTTATCTTTGTATCTCCCTGAATTAAAGAGAGTTTTCATTATATCATCATCTTTCAGGTTGTGATACCTGTCTCGAGCACGTCTTGAAATTTTAGGGAAACTAGTCATGTAATGACTAATGATGATCTTTGTAAATCTTGGATAAGGAATCAATGATGTTGGATGATGAAGAGAATAGTAAAGTCCTTCCCATAATAGCTCCGCATAATCCACATGAATATTATTGACAAAGCAATACATTATTTGCATTATCTGTAACGGCGGTCGATCCCATCCAGTAACACGTGTTGTCAAGCATTTGGTAAATATCTTGCATAACGTTTGCCATAGCTGCAGAAGACCAGTTGTCATAAAGCTTGATGATGTCTTCAGCTCCATTGTAAAGCCCAATTGTTGTTTATAGAATGGAACCATGTCTAAAAATGATGGTGGTGGTACAAAGTTATCATGATTGTTGGCATTTGCTTGTGGTTAGTGTAAGATTGTTCTGAAGTTATCCAGTGTAAGAGAAAGCTCTTTCTTGTCAAGCATAAACGTGAGCCTATACTTTGATCCGTCTTCCTTCAAAGTATGCCAGAACTGTGCCATATAGATCCATGGTACAGAGGAAGAAGCAGCAATACTGAATCGTAATGGATGATTCTTGATGATATTCGTCAGTATTTTGCTTTCGGGTGGGCATTGCACATGTTCAAGATCAACCTTCTTGTTTGCATCCATGAGATCATATCGTTTGTTTGGGGGACACAGTTCGTCTGGATGAACATCAGCTGCATGTTGTTGTTGTGCCATGATGATTACTGAATGAATAAAATTGAGATGTTAGTTAACAAACAATTCTTTTGACGTTTTTGTCTCTTTCCACTCTGTCTGTTTTATATGTTCTGGCAATTCTTTTCGAACATATTTTTGATCAGTTTGTTTCTCATGTGCTCGTTCTTGCTTTTTCTAGCACATGCCATACGCTTTATTCGAATTTTTCTTTTGATTTTTCATTTTTGTGTGTTATGGCAATTCTTTTTCGAACACACATTTGATTTGCTTTTTCGCGTATGGATTTAGCTCTCTCTGTCTGTTTTTATAATATCCTCACCAAAAAATTTTTGTGACATGATACTCTTTCAAGAATGATGAAGATTTCTCTTTTGATTTTGAATCAAGACTCTTTTGTGAAATATAAAAGAGAAATCATACAACTTCTTAAAACCATTTTTGTGAAAGAGTATCATTTTGTCACAATCACAGATTTTGAGAACTTTTTTCCAGAAATCATTTGACAGAAACTTTCTTTATAATGATAATATAGAATCAGTCAATCACAAATCCACAACTGAATGGCCACTAAGTCACTCACTCCTCATTCTGTTCATTGCAGAAAACGGTCAAAACCGGATATGACTTAGACTACTTAAACAATTATGAATAGACATATTTGACCCATAGCTTAGAATTCATTAAAACTTGTTTCCTTACACACAATCATTAGATGTTTTGAAAAACACTTGAGAAACTGATCATTTTGTTCCACAGACATTCGAGCATTAAGCATCAAAAGCATTCATTTAACCACAAAGCTCATTGTTACTGATTTTGACTTTTTGTTGGCTTTACCAAGTTTGACTAAATTACTTTTACTGAGTTTAGACTTTACTGATTTTGACAATTTGACTGTTAACAATTAAAAACCAAACTATATCCATTAAAGTTGTATTAAACAATAAAGTAAACTCGGTAAACGTCACACTCGGTAAACATCAATCAATCAAAGCAAACTCGATAATCACAAACTAGACAATCATTAATCTTTTCTGAGTTTTAAGTTTAACATCGAATTTATATCTCTGGATTTATTCTTAGTTATGATCTTTTACCATAATTTCAGTAAGACATAAACTCAGAAAACTTTGAATGTTTCTGAATTTGAAATCGATAAGTGAAAACACAAAAGATCTGACTAAAAAACATTATAACTTACGTTTGAGAGAAAAAGTAAGTAATAATTGCTGTTATAAGCCTCAACCAAATCGTTTTTGAATTTTCCTCTCAAACTCGATAAAAGACTCGGTGAAAGAAAAGTTAAAATGAAAATCATTTCTTTCTTTTATAGCAACCGAAAAAGATTCAGAACTTACACTTTCAGTCCCTTTAGTTTTACATTCCGAATTTTGATTTTGATTTTTCAAAAACTCCCCCTCGAGTAATGAAGTCATTTCAAAATTTGTTCACCATTATCAAAAACTCCCCCTTGGAATGAACTCATGTTAATCACATAGTCCGAAATTAAAAAATTCAAAGTAAAAGTTTTTCGAATCAAAACTCCCCCTTGAAAATATAACATTTTCACATTCAATTTTTGTGAGAGATTACTATTTTTATTTGATTTCCAAAATGATGTATATGAATGAAGATTTTTTAATTACTCCCCCGCAGATTATGATTCCGTATTTTCAATTGAAATCTTTTTATAAAAAACTTGGAATCATGAATCTAATTATGTGATCTTTAAATTATTATTATTATTATTATTATTTTTAAATATGAAAAATCTTTTTGAATTTTTGTATTTTTGAATTTTTTCTTTTGTTTTTGAAAAATGTATTTACATGTTTTTGATGTATGATCTTTTCAAGAAGATAACTTTGTCAGGCTTTCCAACTATGTTGGAGTCATACATTTCATACCAATGCGATGGACTAGATACTCAAAGTTCTTTTGGAAGAGCTTTAGTAAATAGATCCGCAAGTTGATATTCTGTCTCGACAAAGTTAAGTTCCACAGTACCCTTCTCAACATGTTCCTTAATAAAATGATACCGGATGTCTATGTGTTTTGTCTTAGGTCACACGCAACCTGGGGTAATATGTCAAGTCTTAGTTTGATTGAATATGTTTTACATTATAATGAATATCATCTTTGATTGAATTATTTAGAGTATTAGTAATCACCGTATCGGCCCAAATATTCAGATTAAATCATTAAAACGTATAAGGAGACTAGGCACTTTAATCCTCAAACCCAACAACTCAGTCAGAACGTAATACCAAGATGAAACCCCTTAATATGAAGCTCCTTAGTATTGTGATATGATATAGATTCGAGATATGATTTTTAAAAGCATATCGATGATCAATATATAAATAGTTATAACATAATCGGTTTTAAGCGTTTTGATCAATATTTGGAAATGATAAGCACAACAAACGTTATATAAAGTTATGTCTTATAATGTTTTAAACATATTTTTATTCTTTTTCAAAATGTTACATTTTAGACCCTTAAGAATAAAAAATGGCAAAATATACCCTTGGAGTTTGCACTTTTACGAGTTTGGTCCTTCTAGTTTAAAACATGCACAAAGTAAACCTTGCACTTTGGAAAGTGACATAATAGACCCCTATAAATATAACTTTGATAAAATGACATTTTCAGTCCCTTTAGTTATAAGTTTCAGAAAGTTACGATATATACCCCTTTGCATGAAAATAATTTCGAAACTAGTCCAAATTTACATGCAAGCTTATTTTAACATTCCAAAAGAATAATTGTCAGGTTATTTGCTTATTAATATAAGCTAAAATAAGATGTTTTAACGTAATGAAAGTTTAAAATAACGATTCGTTAAGCCAGAAATCGAAACGGGTCAAATTAGGGTTTTTAAACGAAAACGCTTAGGTTTTTAATTCAAATTCTTTCAAAAATCAATAAAGTTGTTATATTAACATTATTTAAGATAGATTATAACAACATTTAACCATTATAACATTTAGATTAAATAAAAACATAGAATTAGGGTTTATGAGTTCGGTTTTGGATCAAAATGGAAAAACGCCTAGATTTTTAGATAAAAAGCTTTAACATGAGTTCAAGTATGATTATATGAACATAATATGAATGTAAGAGCAGATATGGATCATAGGAAACCTGGGTTTGAGCTTTGAGAATCGAAAATGGAGGAAAACGGGTTGTTTGGGTCGTTTGCTACTCGTACGCCTAGAAATGGTTCTTCAGGGCTTCAAGGCTTCAATCCTTCTCTTGATTATTATTCTTAGGACCCCTTAGGAACTTCTTGAGCAGAGATTTGTTGCTATTATGGGTTTTAGAAAGAAGATGTTTGGGATGAATGAGAATGATGGGTTTTGAGCTCTATTTATACTCGAATGGAACTTGGAGGCCAAGGAGTCTTAGTACTTAAGGTTAGGACACATGTATCAGCTAGAGGGTGATGTGGGAAGGCTACATGATGATTTTCTAAGGCTAGAAACTAGATTGAAGTGTTGTTTGGGGTCTTGTGGTGTCGCGGGTAGCTTGGAGCCAAAGGAACAGATGTTGGACTTTGTAACAAGTTTTTGAGCTAGATATTAAGGAAGGTGCTTGTAAGCTGTTAGGGTGAGTGAGCTTAGTCATTGAGGTGCTTGGTATGCAATACGAAACTTTAAAAAAGGGTCAAAAGAGAAAAAAGTTGATGGCGGGTTTCAATTGGGCTCATTAGAGTTTTTAAGCTTTGCATTTCATGTATACTTTGTTAATAATGATGTATTAATGAATACAAACTTGGAATTAAGAGTTATAAACAATGATTGATAGGTGTTTGGGATTAAAATATCAAAAATAAGTAACAGATCATAGTTTAAAATTAGGGTTCGATATAGGTATCTTTGATTTAATTCATGTTAAAGATGTTGTAAAAATGGTGAAAATGATGATGGATTATGATTTTTGATGTGTAATTATGTACTACACAACTTATGGAGTAATGGTTGGGTTTCCAATAGATACAAATCAAGAAATGGGATCATAGTTGGGTATTCAACTCGGGTTAGGGTTTCTAGGTTTTCATTCATGAAATCTTATGAAATGGAGAATGAATTATAGAATTAATGAATGCATGACTTGCATGTAACTTGATACTTTAATTAGTTTTTTTACAAGTTTCTTAGGAAAAACGGAAGGTAAAACGCTATTCTGAATATCATCATTAAGACTTGTACATTGTGCTTTAAGGACTTGGTACCATTTATTTTGAAGGGACAGTATATTCAAATAAGATGTTAAATTACTGTACTTTGTGCTTTAGTAGCTTGTGAATTCACTTTAGTATTAACTTGACATGGAAATAAGGGTTAGGGGGTATACGATAACAGTTTAAAGTCTGTCTTGATATAACGTTGCAAATGGTACATTATATGCGTAATGTACTTTGTAAAAATGATATTAGAGATAAAAAATTTTAAAAAAAAAAACCTGACATGTTATGATGTTTTCATGACATATATTAGATAGGATTTGCCATAAGGTATTGCGTGAGCTCAGTTAACTTTAGTTATGCAAGTTGCGTTGCATATTGAGATATTGGTAAGGAAAGTTAATGTAATAAAGTCAAAAAATTACCGCCTGAAAAGAGGGTGGTTTCATTTTAATAATGATAGTACATTTTATCTAACTTAATAGATTGGATATATACATTGATGACAATAGTCCCCCATCCTTACAGAAATCTCGTCCCGAGGATTTAATTGGATTTTAAAGTGATGTTTGAAAACAAATAAGGATATTTGGCACGAATTTCATCTTCACGTTCCCATGTAAATTCTGGTCCTCTTTTAGAGTTCCATCGTACTTTGACTATAGGAATACGACTTCGTTTTAGTTGCTTGATTTCATGATCCATAATTTCCACTGGTTCTTCTACAAAGTTGAGTTTGTCGTTGAGTTGAAGTTCTTTCATTGGAATGTTGAGAGATTTACGATAAGCATTTCTTGAGATTAGAAACGTGGAAAGTATTGTGGACATTACTAAGCTCTTTAGGAAGCTCTAGTTTGTATGCCACTAGACCAATCCATTCAAGGATTTTGAATGGTCCAATGTATCAGGGATTAAGCTTTCCTCATTTTCCAAATCGAAAGATACCTTTACGAGGTGATACTTTTAACATAACACGATCGCCAATTTGAAATTCTAAAGGCTTTCGCCTTACATTGGCGTAACTTCTTTGCCGATCTCTTGCAGCTTGCAAGCGTTGACGAATTTGCACGATCTTTTTAGTAGTTTCATGAATTATTTTTGGTCCCGTGAGTTGAACATCTCCAACTTTGGCCCAGCAAACAGGTGATATGCACTTTCGACCATAAAGTGCTTCGAATGGTGCTGCCTTGATACTGGCATGATACTGATATGTAGAAAATTCTATCAATGGTAAGTGTTTATCCCATCCTTTCCCGAAATCTATGACACAGGCTCGAAGCATGTGTTCGAGTGTTTGGATGCTTTTTTCACTTTGTCCATCGGTTTTAGGATGATATGTTGTACTCATGTCTAATTGAGTACCCAAAGCATTTTGCAATGATCGCCAGAATCTAGATGTGAAATGACTGTCACGATCCGAGATGATGGATATTGGCACGCCATGTCGAGAGACAATTTCTTTGATGTATAACCTTGTAAGAGTTTCCATACTATCAGTCGCTCGAGTAGGTATGAAATGTGCGGATTTGGTATGGCGATCGACAATGACCTAAATAGTGTCATGTCCGATTGAGGTTTTGGGTATCTTTTGTAACGAAATCCATTTGATATCCTTTCCCATGTCCCACATAGGAATTTTCTGTTGTACCAGTAAGCCGATGCTTTTGAATTCAGCTTTAACTCTAGCACATGTCAAATTTTTTCCAACATACCACGATGATTGCCTCATGTAAGGCCACCAATAGAGTTTCCTATTAGATCGTGGTACTTTTATCAGAACCTGGTTGAATAGAATAATTTTGATTTAGAGACACATGCATGATCAAATCACTTAAACCGCCAAAAAGTGTAACCACTCGATTTTTGATACAACGATTCATCAGGACGAATTTCAAATGATTTGTCCATTCCTCGTAGGTTTTCATTTTTGACATTTTCTTCTTTGTGAGCTTTATTTTGGGCTTCGAGAATTTGGGATGGTAATTTTGGATGAACGGTTAGGATTAATGCTCTAACTCCTGAGGGGTTGATTTTGTGTTCTTTCGACTTAAGCATCGCCACAACATTTTCCTTTCCAGGTGATAGCAAATCTCACAATCATAATCTGCGAGTAATGCCTAACCATCGGCGTTGCACTCATAATTCAATTCTTTTTGACGGAAGAATGTGTTGAAGGCTTTTGTGATCAGTGAAACTGAACACCGAACCGTATATGATAGTGTCCCTCCCCAGATTTTAAGAGCAAATACACCTGTTCCTAAGTTTAAATATACATGAGTGGTATAGTTTTCTTTGTAAGGTTTAAGTTGTCGAGATGCATATGCAATGACTTTTTCTCTTTGCATTAATACAGCTCCTAGACCTTGAAGAGATCCATCACAGTAAACGACTAAGTCATCGTTTTCCTTCTGGTAATGCTAAGATTGTGGCTTCACAAGTTTTTGTTTAAGGAAGTTGAGAAAGCTGATATCTTGTTCTTCGTCCCAGATATAAATTCCTTGTTTTTTCTGAGTTAGATTTAGTCACAGCATTGCAATTTTTGAAAAACCTTTGATAAATCTTTGGTAATAGCCGGCGAGTCCTAAGAATTGACGCACTTCTATGGGTGTAGTGGGAGATGTCCAGTTCTTAACAGCTTCAATCTTGGCAGGGTCAACATGAAGTCCTTGACTATTAATGAGATGTCCAAGAAATTGCACGATACGAATCCAGAAATCACATAAAGAACTATGCATACAATTTTTTTTTTTTTTCCTTTCAAGTAATTTCCAAGATTATTCTTACAAATGTAATTGTGTGTTCTTCTTTTGTTACGAGAGTAGATAAGAATACCATCGATATATACTATGACGAATTATCCAAAATATGGTTTTACACACACTGTTCATGAGATCCGTGAACATAGCAGTGCGTTATTGTTTAAACCAAATGGCTACTATGAAATTCATAGTGGTCCCGGTTATCTTATTCTGAAAGCAGTCTTAGGAATATCTTTGTCTCTTACTCTCAGTTGATGATAGCTTGATCTAAAGTCAATTTTTGAGTAAACGCTTGAACCTTGAAGTTGATCGAATAAGTCATCGATCCTGGGTAATGGTAACGGATTCCATTTTATGGTGAGTTTATCAACTCTTGATAATCGTATGCACATTCTAAAAATATCCGTCTTCTTTTTAACAAATAAGAAAGGACTCCCGCATGTGATGTACTTGGTCGAATAAAACCTCGGTTTGCTAGTTCTTGAAGCTGGTTATATAACTCTTGCATTTCTGAAGGAGCCAATCTATAAGGTGTTCGGGCTATAGGCGCTGCTTCGGGAATTAAGTCGATTTGGAATTCTACTTGGAGAACGGGAGGAAGACCAGGTAGATCTTCAGGAAAAACATCTGAAAATTCTTTGACTACGGGGATATCTTCTAGTCTTTTCTCGTCTGATTTCTTTTCCATTACTTGAATCATGAAAACTTGACAACCTCGGGATATATACCTTTTGGTTTTTATACAGGATAAGAGATTTAGTCGAGTTTTACTTTCATCACCTCGAATGATTAGAGTTTCATCGTTGATAGGAATATGAACGACTTTCTCGTCATAGAGAATTTTGGATGATACTTGGACTACCAGTCCAAACCAATGACAACGTCGAACTACCAGTTTAATTGGCCATGAGGATCATTTTAAAGTTGATTTAACAAAGTTAAAGTGCAGCCTTTGATAACGGTGTTTGTGCTTACTAAGTTTCCGTCAGCCATTTCGATATCATAAAAGGTATCTATTGTAATAGACAGAATATTTAGCATAGAGGCAAGAATAAATTATGTATATATAACTTCTATCAGCCATTCATAAAGGTAGAAGGGGGATCATACAATACTTTGGTTTCAATGCTAGTTTAGAAGAAACGTACCACCGTAACCATCCGTGTATTATTAAGCAATTCCTATCACTTAGCATGTAGGCTCTTCCTTGGGCATTGATGTTGGTCTTTTGGCACTGATTTGTATAATGCCCTTTTTCTCCACAGGCATGACATACAATTGGTCCACTGGTATCATGATTACTTCCATTTGGCTGGCTTCCTTTTTCGGCAGTTCATGGTCAAATGTCCTACCTGTTGCAAATATTACATTTACCAGCACAAGGCCCGAATGATGGAGAATTGCATCTCTTTTCATAATTGGAAGGTATTCGCATACCTATTGTTTTCCAGCTATAGTAATAGCATAAGCTCTAACACTTCCTTGCCTTTGTTTTGTTGTAGATTTGTGATTTGTTGAGCGATTGTTGGTGTTGGTGTTACGGTAGTTGTTGTTGCTGCGGGAGTTGTTGTTGTTGTTGAAAGTTCTTCTGTCGTCAAACTTTCGTTTGTTGTCACTTGATACTTGCACTGGAGTAAGCTTGGTTACTTGATCCATTAACCTTTGGGCTATGTTAATGGCTTCCTCCAAAGTTTAAGGTCTAGAGGCAGTAACATTTCCTTCAATGCTTCGAGGTAGTCCCCCGATGAAAGCTTCCAAGAGTTTCTCGGTGTTTGGCACCATGTTCGGGCATAGGATTGTTAATTCTTGGAATCTTCTAACATAAGGTTTAAGATCATTTCCCTTTACTGTCAGATTGTAAAGTTCTTCTTCCATTTTTCAGATTTCAGTCCGGGGACAATACTTGTTTGTTAGAAGCCTTTTTAACTCAGTCTAGGTGATTCGATTGGCTTGCTCTACTCCCATAGGCTGGGCATATGCATTCCACCAGGACAAGGCATCGTCAGTTAGAGTACCTGTAGAAAATGTTACTTTGTTTTCTTCAGCACATCTGGGCTTATGAGAGAAAACTGTTTTTGGTTCGTCAAACCAACGGATAAGCCATCTTCTCTCCTTCTGTACCATTAAAGTAGAAAGGTTGACAGCTGATGAACTCTTTATAGTTTCCCATTTTTAATACATGAGTTTCCAGGAGACCGGATTTCTAATTGGATTAACTAGCACTTGCCATTGTTTCAGCTTGTCTTCCAGACCTATGACACTGTTAGCAACTAGTTTTCTAATGGCAGCTTGAGTCATGGCCGGTGCTTCTGATGTTGATGTTCTTTTGGAGGCATTCTATCAACAAAAACTACACATAATAAGAATACAAGATTTTAAACAATGTTATGCTTAAATAAAATCTTAAAATGAAAATATTTAAGATTATTTTTGAACTTTAAGCATTTTTAGTAACAAAAACAATATTGAAAACCCTAAATACTAAACAAAGTTCAGTAAGTTGTTAGCATATTTCTAGAGGTTGTAGTATGATTATGGTGAATAATGATGCATATGATGAAGGATGAATGATGATGAGATGAAATGAATAGATTGGTGAAACAACAAAGTATATAACGGGATTGCCTTTGTATTAAGAACAACTTGCCTTAGTACTATACATAGTCAAGATTTGACAAGTGTTTTTATTTATACCACACATCCCGTGGCTAGGTTAAAAGCTAATACTGGAATCTAAGCTAGTAGTTGGATGATCATTCCATACAGTTCTTGAGTTTGTTGATGGAGTCTTGGAGATTTTTTTATATCCGCTTGGTGACGAATATGCATGTCGTTGATAATGTCTCCTAGTTCAGTAATTCTAAAGCGGTCTAGAGAAATCTTATGGTTACTTGACATTTGTTTCCTCTGATTTGTAATTTGGCGACGAGCTTTGTTAAAAGTTCAGCTTCCAAAAATATCCGGAAATCTTGTTGGATGATTACTCGTCCTTTTCCGAGACCTTCGACTTTATCTTCTATATGCACAATACGATCGAGAGAGAGTTCTCCTAAGTAATTCATAATTTCTTCGATTTGTTCCTCATGACGCTCTATACTTGTCTTTCGAGAGCTTTCACCTATCTCAAAGGCTTGAGGTAGGGAAGAGGTAGAAGAAGATGATCGGCCTTGTTTCTTGGTTGACAAAAATTCTTGAGGATTAGGTATTGAAGATGGAGGTATGATAGTTGGAGGCGGGATAGGTGATTTTTCAGTATAAAAGGCTTGCAAAGCTTTCATGTAGGGATCATCATGAAATAATGAAAGAGTTGGTGAAGCTAGAGGGACTATTCCAAATGAGTTGGAAGAGCTAGAGTAAGTTTTTCCCGGTGAAGTCGGGATATAATCCGGAGAAGCCGAAGGAAGATAGTTTGGGAAGTTTGAGGAAAAGGCATCCTCCAAATTGGAAGTAGGATGGTCGAGAGAAGACATCGTTCTGTTTAACAACCCAGCGGTAAATAACATATGTTATTTATTTAGTAATATAATAGTTATGTATCTTTACATACCATTTTGGAAGATATAGCGGCACGAAGGACTTTCTTGGATGGAAAAAGAAAAGTAGTTATAGTTAAGGTTTCAACCTTGTTCTCTATAACGTGGCTCTTGATACCAAATCTGTAACACCCCCATTTTTACATATAGCAGCGGAAGCTAATCTGGGGTATTACTTCAAGGTACAATACCATAAAACATAGAAAACAATAAAAAAATAGTCATTTTGAAAATTAAGTTATCATTCATTATTTCATCAGAGTTTTTAAAACAAAAGGTCCCAAAATCTAAAACACAAAGTTTGAATGATAACAGTTTTGCCATCTTCAAGTCCTCGCCATCGTGCCAATAATTGCTTAATTACTGATAAAAACATTCTAAAAAAGTCAACACAAAGGTTGAGTGATATTCATAAGTTTAAATTAAATAATTTGAATGCAAATTCGATGTTGGGTTACGTTGTTATACACCCATTATAAAACAAATATTATTGCCATTAGCTCATGAATTCGAAGCCTTGGGATATATATTAATCAAACGTTATAGCCCCAACGGGTGCATTTGCCAAAACACTCGCAGTTAAATTCTAATGGTTCAATTGTTACCGTAAACTAGTACACCAAATTGGGAGGCCAATTCCTAAATAGATCTATCACAACAATCGCGCTCACTGCCGTAGAGTAATTAATGGTTTCATGATATTGGGACATTAAAGCAAAAGAGTTACTTAGGGCAATAATAAATCAAGACAGCGATACAAGAAATAATTGCTTCATGATTAGTAGCATGTATCCCCCATTAGCGGTTATAAATATTTTGAAATATTGAAATGCGAGGCTATGAACTCACCTTAACAGTATAGGGAAATTTGAGTGATAGCAAAGGTATATGAAATTTGAAAGAAAGAAGCTTCATCACGTAACCTGGGATAATATGTCGAGTCTTAGTTTGATTGAATATGTTTTACATTATAAAGTATAATGTATATCTTTGATTGAATTATTATGGAGTATTGTATCACCGTTCGGGCCATCATAATTCAGAGGTCATTCAGTAAACGTTTGAGGAGCTAGGGCACTTTAAATCGTAAACCCAACAACTCAGTCAGAACGTAATACCAAGATGAAACCCCTTAATATGAAGCTCCCTAGTATTGTGGTACGATATAGATTCGGGATAGGATTTTTAAAAGCACATCGATGATGAATTATATAATAGTTATAACATAATCGGTTTTAAGCGTCTTGCTTAATAACTGGAAATGATAAGCACGTCAAGCGTTAATTAAAGTTATATCTTATAAGGTTTTGAACACATTTCTACACTTTTTCAAAATGTTACATTTTAGACCCTTAAGAATGAAAAATGGCAAAATATACCCTTGGAGTTTTCACTTTTACAAGTTTGGTCCTTCTAGTTTAAAAGATGTACAAAGTAAACCTTGTATTTTGGAAAGTGACATAATAGACCCCTATATTTATAACTTTGATAAAATGACATTTTCAGTCCCTTTTGTTATAAGTTTCAGAAAGTTATGATATATACCCCTTGCATGGAATGCTTTTGCAAAACAAGTCTAAAACGCCATGCAAGCTTATTTTAAGACTTCAATGATATTTACAGGTTATAGCTGAGAATTTTTAACGTAACAAAGTTTAAAATCATGATTCGTTAAGCCAGAAATCAAAACGAGTCAAATTAGGGTTTTTAAACGAAAATGTGTAGGTTTTTAATTCAAATTCCTTCAAGAATCAATAAAGTTGTTATATTAACATTAGTTAAGATAGATTATAACAACATTTAACCATTATAACATTTAGATTAAAGAAAAACATAGAATTAGGGTTTATAGGTTCGGTTTTGGATCAAAATAGAAAAACGCCTAGAATTTTAGATTAAAAGCTTTAACATGAGTTCATGCATGATCATATAAGTATTATATGAATGTAGGAGCAGGTATGAAGATTATATAACCTGGGTTTGAGCTTTGAGAATCGAAAATGGAGGAAAATGGGTCGTATGGGTCGAAATGTTCTTGGAACCTCGTACGCCTAGTTTTTCTTCTTCGGGGCTTCAAGGCTTCAATCTTTCTCTTGATTATTGTTCTTGAAACCTCATAGGAACTTCTTGAGTAGAGATTTGCTGCTATGTGGATTATAGAAAGAAGATGTGGGGGATGAGTTGATATGAAGGGTGCGAAGCCTCTTTTATAGTCGAATGAGGCCTTAGAGGTTAAAGGAGCTTAGAGACTAGGCCTTGGACAGGTGGGGGGGGGTGATGTGGAGAAGCTATAGAGTGACATGGAAGGCTATGGTATGAATTAGTAAGACTAGAAGCTTAACTTGGAGAGGTGGAGACTCCTTGTGGTGGTGCGGCTGTTGTGGAGCAAAAGAAGGAGATGTAGCCTTCTTGGTGGCCAAGTTATTGTTTAAAGGTGCTTTTAAGCTACTCCTAGCTAAAGTATCTTAGTCAGTGTGGAGTGTGTAAGCTTGGTTGCATTGAAAATGGGTAGAAATTACAAAAAAATGAGTCGCGGGTTAGTTTTGGATTCGGTTAGGGTTGTTGGCTTTGATTTCGAGTGCATTGAATTAGAAATGATAGATTAAGGATTATAAGACTTGTATTAAGGGTTTATAACATAATTTAATTAGTGGTTTGCGTCTAAAATGGGTGAAAATGGTTAAACGGATCGCGAGTTCAAATTAGGGTTCGTTTAGGGTTTTCATGATCTAATTCTTGTACATTGATGTTAAAATGATGAAATGTGATTTGTAATGTTGTAAATTTAGTATCTACAACTTATTTGAGTAATGGTTTTGGTTTAAAACGGATAAAAACCAATAAACGGGTCACGATTTAGAAACTAGCTCGGTTTAGGGTTTCTGACTTTGGTTTCTTGTAATTTCATGAAATGAGAATGAATATGGATTGTAAATGAAGTGTCTGACTTGCTTGTAACTTGTACTTGATGGATTGTACAAGATTCTTTAGGAAAACGGAGGTAAAATGGCTATTTTGAATATCGTGCATTAATGACTTGTACATTATGCTTTAAAAGACTTATACCTTATTTTGGAGGAAAAGTATATTCAAATAAGATGTTATATTACTTGTACATATGCTTTAGTAGCTTGTACATTTACTTTAGATGTTAACTTTTCATGGAATGAGGGTTTAGAGGTATACGATAACAGTTTAAAGCCTGTCTTGATATAACGTTGCAAATGGTACATTATATGAGTAATGTACTTTGTAAAAATGATATTAAGATATTGACTTGACATATTATGATGTTTTCTTGACATATATGAAGATAAGATTGCCATAGATAGGTTGCGTGAGCTCGTTTACTTTAGAAATATAAACTATGTTACGTAATGGAATAGAATGAAACAAAAATTTTATTACCGTGAAAAAGTAGTACTTAATATAATAAGTAGATATTACATTGATGAAATACTAGAAAATTACGGGTTTTTATAGTCCCCCAACCATACAGAAATCTCGTCTCGAGATTTGATTAAGTGATAGAGTGATATTTGGAAATAGAAGTTCTTAGTTTCTACAGTTTCTAGTCTGATGGCCTACTTTGTTGTAATTCTGACATCTGACAGTACAAGGTCCTGTGTGATGCAGTGTACACTTCCTAAAGAGGGGATGAGGTCCGTTATATCTACGGTTTCCATTAGCCTTGAAGGTTTCTCGCCTTCCATTTTGTTATTGGTGATGATCATTGTTGCGGTTATCTTGGTAGTTGTGGTTGTTACCATTGTTGGAGTGGTTATTGTTGTTATGATCATTGGGGTATTTGTTATTGTTACGATTATTATGGTAGTTGTTGTTGTCGTTGTTGGTGTTTCTTTTATCCTCAAACTTTCTTTTATGATCATCGGTTTCTTGCACAGTTTTGCGCTTTTGTATCTGATCTATTAGCCTCTGGGCTATGTTGACACCTTCCTCCAAAGTTTGAGGTTTTGAAGCAGTAACGTTTCCTTCAATGCTTTGGGGCAGTCCCCCAATGAAAGCTTCCATAAGTTTCTCATAATTTGGCATCATGTTTGGACATAAGACTGCTAATTCTTGGAATCTTCTAACGTAAGTCTTGAGATCATCTCTTTTCACAACCAAGTTGTAAAATTCATCTTCCATTTTCTTGACTTCTGTTCTAGGGCAATACTTATTGGTCAAGAACCTTTTCAACTCAGTCCAGGTGATCCTATTAGCTTGTTCTATTCCGATAGGTTGGGCGTATGCATTCCACCAGGACAAGGCATCGTCGGTCAAGGTACCAGTAGCAAATGTCACTCTGTTTTCCTCGGCACAATTGCTACGAGAAAATACTGATTCAGTCTGTTCAAACCAGCGAATGAGTTCAACAACTCCTTCTGTACCATTGAAGTAGAAAGGTTGACAACTTATAAATTCTTTGTTGTTTCCTCTTTTTGCTACAGGAATTTCTCTTGGTCCTGTCTTCCTATTAGGATTGTCGGCATTTGCTATGGCAGCAGCTTGTGCTTCCAGGGCGGCAGCAATACCATTAGTAATCAGTTGCCAGATGGCAGCCTGAGTCATAACTGGTGCTGCAGATGTTGATGTTCTCTTGGGAGGCATCTATCAACATATACAAGACACACATAATGAGAATC
Organism: Tanacetum coccineum; assembly: GCA_026074375.1. Classification (NCBI taxonomy): domain Eukaryota; kingdom Viridiplantae; phylum Streptophyta; class Magnoliopsida; order Asterales; family Asteraceae; genus Tanacetum; species Tanacetum coccineum. The sequence goes on from BQNB010014484.1 coordinate 60,868, forward strand.
CATAAAATGATATAGTCATATCACAGATTAAGGTATGAGAATAAAAAGACTTGTGATCATTCTTTGATATTGCAGGATACAACGGAAATTTTTTGAATTTAAGACTTTGAGAGATAGATACGAAAATAATGAAATGAGTGATTCAATAGGAGGCTTAGTGTTTCTAAGTACAAAGATTTGAGAAAATCGGATGGTAAGAGAATTATAGTAATTTCGGATAAAGATAGGAGTCATCATACTATAGGATAGACAATATTGACATATATGATTGGTATTATAAAACAACGAGGTATAATGGAATCACCACTTGTATAAATAACTTATTTATATAATTTACATAGTAAAATTTGACAAGTGTCTTTATTCATACATCTAGTGGTTGGATTCTAGAAAACTTCAATCTGGTGGTTCTTCCTTGTTGTTTTTGAGTTCTGTGTCGCTTACAGCTTTCTAGAATCTTATCAAAGGGATTAGTCTTGTATGATGTCTATGAGCCTTTACCGATGATGAAGATCCTACTGATGAAGATGGAGATATAGGTGTTTCAGTGTCTTTAGGTGATGAAATCTACTCAGACGGAAAGAAATCTCAAGAATCAAGCATTGTTGATAGTGATAATACCGGAGATGGTGGTAAAACAGCTGGGAGAGCAATAATAACTTGGGGTGGTGGAATAGCATATTTAATATCGGAATCAGAGGGGACGATAGTAGAGTGAGGGGACGAAGACATGACTGTACAACCCAGTGGAGAATAACATAAGTTATAATAGTATAATAGTTATGTATTTTTACATACTATTCAAGAAAAGTTGTGGCATCTTCACTATTCAGGAAATGTAGTGGCACGGAGGACATTGATGGCAAAAGAAAAGTAGTTATAGTTAAGGTTTTACCCTTGTTCTCTATAAACCGTGAGCTACTGATACCATGCTGTAACACCTCCATTATTACAATATAGCACGGAAAGCTAATCTGGGGTATTACTTCATAGTACAACAGTCACAATCATAGAAAACGACTCAAAAGAGACGTTTTTAAAAGATACGTTATCATTCATTAAAATCAGAGTTTTACAAAGGCATGTCCCAAAATCTAGAAACATAAAATTTGAATGATAACAAGTTTTAGGCATCTTCAAGTCCATGCCACTCCATGCCAAAATTTGCTCAATTACCTGAGATAAACATGCTAAAACGGTATCAACAAACACATAATTTGCCCACCAACAGCGTAAGTTCTTTAGCGTACAATTCATAGGTTTATGGTAAATAGTTTGAATACAAATTATAGTGTAATAATTGCACGAGCATAATTATTATGGAAAACAATATTATTATAGAAAACAGCATTATCATGGAGAACAATATTATTATGGAGAACAGTTGAATGCAAGTCATCATAATGGTAATAATTACAACAAATAAAATTATCATGGAAAAATGGTAACATTATTATCGCACCTAAGCTCGTGACACCAATACGTTAATAGGGAAAATCACCGTAGTGACATTGGTTGAGGAGCAAATGTCCCTGTAGAAAAGGTAACTTGTCAAGGTTACCTACTAGGTCAAATATAATACATTTAGCTACCTTATGAATGGGTATACAAACAGGAGTCGTCACCCCCAATAGATCTATTCACAATATTCGCGCTCACTCGTAAACAATTAATGGTTCATGATATGGAAATAATGGCATTGGAAGCTACTTAGGCAATAATATATCTGGATAGCATACATGTCTAGATAGCATACATTTAGAAAAAACTTGTATTCATGGTTTAAGCATGTATCCCCTTACATGTTTATAAAATATAAGAGATTTGAAAGTGAGGCTATGAACTCATTAAGTCTTTGAAAAGTAATCACATTGTTATAAAATAAATGAGTATGTAAAAGAGTTTGTAAACAAGCATGTATCCCCCTCGCGGGTTTATAAAACATGTAAATAAGTAAAGGCGAGGTTATGAACTTCACCTTATCAGAATAAGGAAATCTGATTGATGGCAAAAGTATATCAAGTGAAAGGCGTCCGTATGGTGGTACGATGTTATCTACTCGGGCGGGAAAGTTCAGAATATCGATTGAAAGAAAGCAGCTTCGTCACGTAACCTGGGATAATATGTCGAGTCTTAGTTTGATTAAATATGTTTTACATTATAAAGTATAATGTATATCTTTGATTGAATTATTATGGAGTATTGTATCACCGTTTGGGCCATCATAATTCAGAGGTCATTCAGTAAACATTTGAGGAGCTAGGGCACTTTAAATCGTAAACCCAACAACTCAGTCAAAACGTAATACCAAGATGAAACCCCTTAATATTGAATCTCCCCTATATTGTGTACAGTATAGAATTCGGGATAGGATTTTTAAAAGCACATTAATGATGAATTATATAATAGTTATAACATATTCGGTTTTAAGCGTCTTGCTTAATAACTAGAAATGATAAGCACATCAAGCGTTAATTAAAGTTATATCTTATAAGGTTTTGAACACATTTCTACACTTTTTCAAAATGTTACATTTTAGACCCTTAAGAATGAAAAATGGCAAAGTATACCCTTGGAGTTTTCACTTTTACAAGTTTGGTCCTTCTAGTTTAAAAGATGTACAAAGTAAACCTTGTATTTTGGAAAGTGACATAATAGACCCCTATATTTATAACTTTGATAAAATGACATTTTCAGTCCCTTTTGTTATAAGTTTTAGAAAGTTACGATATATACCCCTTGCATGGAATACTTTTGCAAAACAAGTCTAAAACACCATGCAAGCTTATTTTAAGACTTCAAATGATATTTGCAGGTTATAGCTTATTAGTATAAGCTAAAATGAGAAGTTTTAACATAACGAAAGTTTAAAATCATGATTCGTTAAGCTAGAAATCAAAACGAGTCGAATTAGGGTTTTTAAACGAAAATGCGTAGGTTTTTAATTCAAATTCCTTCAAGAATCAATAAAGTTGTTATATTAACATTAGTTAAGATAGGTTATAACAACATTTAACCATTATAACATTTAGTTCAAAGAAAAACATAGAATTAGGGTTTATAGGTTCGATTTTGGATCAAAATGAAAAAACGCCTAGAAATTTAGATTAAAAGCTTTAACATGAGTTCATGCATGATCATATGAGTATTATATGAATGTAGGAACAAGTTTGAAGATTATATAACCTGGGTTTGAGCTTTGAGAATCGAAAATGGAGGAAAACGGGTTGTATGGGTCAAAATGTACTTGTACGCCTAGTTTTCCTTCTTCGAGGCTTCAAGGCTTCAATCTTTCTCTTGATTATTGTTCTTGGAACCTCTTAGGAACTTCTTGAGCAGAGATTTGCTGCTATGTGGGTTATAGAAAGAAGATGTGGGGGATGAGTTGATATGTAGGGTGCGAAGCTCCTTTTATAGTCGAATGAGGCCTTGGAGGTTAAAGGAGCTTAGAGACCAGGCCTTAGACAGGTGGGGGTAGGGGGTGATGTGGAGAATCTATGGAGTGACATGGAAGGCTATGGTATGAATTAGCAAGACTAGAAGCTTAACTTGGAGAGGTGGACACTCCTTGTGGTGTCGCGGCTATTATGGAGCAAAAGAGGGAGATGTGGCCTTCTTGGTGGCCAAGTTATTCTTTAGAGGTGCTTGTAAGCTTCTCTTAGCTAAAGTAGCTTAGTCATTGTGGAGTGTGTATGCTTGGTTACATTGAAAATGGGTAGAAATTACAAAAAAATGAGTCGCGGGTCAGTTTTGGATTCGGTTAGGATTTTTGGCTTGGATTTTGAGTGAATTGAATTAGAAATGATAGATTAAGGATTATAAGACTTGTATTAAGGGTTTATAACATAATTTAATTAGTGGTTTGCGTTTAAAATGGGTGAAAATGGTTAAACGGATCGCGAGTTCAAATTAGGGTTCGTCTAGGGTTTTCATGATCTAATTCTTGTAGATTGATGTTAAAATGATGAAATGTGATTTGTAATGTTGTAAATTCAGTATCTACAACTTATTTGAGTAATGGTTTAGGTTTAAAATGGATAAAAACTAATAAACGGGTCACGATTTAGAAACTAGCTCGGTTTAGGGTTTCTGACTTTGGTTTCTTGTAATTTCATGAAATGAGAATGAATATGGATTGTAAATGAAGTGCATGACTTGCTTGTAACTTGTACTTGATGGATTGTACAAGATTCTTTAGGAAACCAGAGGTAAAATGGCTATTTTGAATATCATCCATTAATGACTTGTACATTATGCTTTAAAAGACTTGTACATTATTTTGGAGGAAAAGTATATTCAAATAAGATGTTATATTACTTGTACATATGCTTTAGTAGCTTGTACATTCACTTTAGATGTTAACTTTTCATGGAATTAGGGTTTAGAGGTATATGATAACAGTTTAAAGCCTGTCTTGATATAACGTTGCAAATGGTACATTATATGAGTAATGTACTTTGTAAAAATGATATTAAGATATTGAATTGACATATTATAATGTTTTCTTGACATATATAAAGATAGGATTGCCATAGATAGGTTGCGTGAGCTCGTTTACTTTAGAAATGTAAACTATGTTACGTAATGGAATAAAATGAAACGAAAATTTTATTACCGTGAAAAAGTAGTACTTAATATAATAAGTAGATATTACATTAATGAAATACTGGAATATTACGGGTTGTTATATCTAGAGCCGTTGTTGATGACTCAATTTCCTTATGACTTGGAGGATTATATGGAACAAACTGTGAATTGCCATCAAAATTAGCAGAATCTTCTTGATTGAATTCATCAGCCTTAGTTAAAGAGATTGGAGAGGTTTGTTCATCAGATGTAGTTACAATGGGAGGAGCCTCATGTTCGTCAACAATAATTGAAGATATAGAAGGCGAGTCTTCATGAATTTGAGTCGGTTGTGCAGCGGAATTGATGGGTGTATGAGAAAACTTCTTCTCAAAATATTCTTCATACATTGGACTGAACAAATTATCTAAATCTTCTTTAGATGGAGTATTCATTGTTTCTGCTGATGAATTATGATTTGTGAATCGTTAAAGCTCGGGTTCTAAACAATCGTGTTCAGAAGCCATTGATGTAAGGTCGTCAAACTTGACATGTATGGTTTCCATGATCTTTTTAGTGCGTCGGTTATAGATTTGAAACCCTCTTGATGTTTCCGAATAACCAATAAAGACCCCAATGTCTGCTTTTGGTT
>BQNB010014485.1:0-75031 GCA_026074375.1 Tanacetum coccineum
TGGTTACTATTAAAAAGGTAAAATCGTAAATAATTTAAGAATTACCGGGTCGCATAAGCCAACATCAACAAAATGCGACGGGATAGAGGGTTGCCAATTTGGAGTTGGCGTATACGCTGGCATCTGGCTTTGCCAATTAGAACTGCCGGGCTGCAATGGCGTTGGAGTTGGCGTATACGCTGGCATCTGGCTTTGCCAATTAAAACTACCGGGCTACGATGGCATTGATGTTTGCTAGTTTGTTGGCTTACCCATATTAAAGATACAGTTGTTTGTCGGCGTCTGGAAACAAGACGGACCACCCTGTGGAAACCAAGAAATATAAAAGTATAATACTTGCTTACTTGCCAGCAAGGACAAAATATATGACTATTAAATCCACATAAATTATACCTGTATGCTTTGGAATCCAGAAAAATCGCTATTTGCTGTCGTTCCAACATTCAGGTCCTCCATATACTTTTTCATTTTTTCAAATATACTTTGGCCCTGTTTTATCATTTCATCCAACCCACTTCTTTGTTCCTGAAAATCTCGATAGAATTCAGATGGTACTTCATAATGATTTTGACGGTTTATATGAGGTCTTCGTTCTGGTTCAGTAACACAACCGTCAAAGTAGGCCCTGCTAGAAATCCACCAACCTGATCTAGCCTCAGCCTCATCCGGTATCAATCTTTCCGCAGGTACAAGTCCCTTTAAAATATAAAAATTAAGTATAAAATAAATAATGTAACCAAATTAATAAACCATAACATTACATAAAACTCACATGAAGAAAATCACGAAGCATGGCTCGATAAAACTTCTTATTGGATGTCCAAGCAACTATTCTTGGATAACGCATGTGACGTGTAAAATATTCATTCGGCCCTAATCGGAACATCTCCAATATCCATGTCTAAAAAATTGTTTCAATTACTTTATGTTACACATATATAATTTAAATGCTCAATTAAATATTATAAACTAAATAATCACATACCTTGAATGCCCAGGTGAATCCCAAAAGTGAATACGATTTATTACCATCTTCGTTTGTCGACTCAGTGGCATATAAGGGAAGCCAACGTTTAGCATTTGCATCCCTTAGATTATAGTACAATGTCGGCCAAACATACGAACCCCATGGATAGTTGTCCCAACCATCTCTATCATTTGCCAACCTTAAAATCCAATTAGGGACCAGACGTCTATCCTCCAAACCTAATAACACTAACTGCACAATTCCTACACAACAGAGGCTAACAACATCATCGTCGTCTAATTTTTTAAACGAATTGCTATCAATCAATTGTTCAACATCTTTCCCGGTTATAGGTTTACCATCTAAACATGACGGAAACACCCGTCGCCTAAAAGGAATAGGCTTATCTTTGTCGTCATACTCATCCGAATACTCTACCCCAAACTTTAAGCCAGTAACTAGACAAAATTCTTCTCTTCCAAATTGTATTTGAAAATTATCATACATATGATAATACAAAGGAACATTTTCAGTTTCACCGCCTACTAACAACATTTGACGACCTAACATAAAATGTATTAGAATACAATTCTCAGTCCAATCCTCTAAATTTAAAAACCAACCAAAACAACTGTTCCTAAATAATTGTTCCCGTCGAGTGCCCCTGATTAGTTTTCTAATTCTTTTAATCAAACCCATTCTACTTCGACATGTGATAAGAACACGAGGTACCTAAATTATAAATAAATTGCATATATTACTACACATATAAACATCAAAAAAACAAAAAAAATATTTATACGTAGTAACCAACTAAAACAAATTATACCTCGTAGTCGCTCAAATCCATCTTATAAACACAATAACAAACTAAATTCTTCAGACAACCGTCGGTACGTTCAGACAAACACCGCAACAACCAAAAATCGATACGTTCAGACAAACACCGGAGCAAAACAACCAAAAATCCACCACAAAACCCAAAAAACACAAAACAAATTTTTGGATACAAGTCTTCGAATAAACTACTCCTATTTTCTTTTCAATTGAAGTATGAATTTTACATTCATTCAACTATCGTTTATATAATCAGAATTGTGAAAAACTACAAATTCTTACTGCTAGATTAGACATTACATTCACATGCATACTTCATTTCCTTGCATCGAATTGTAAAATCATGATCCGACTCCCAAAACGATAACCACTTACGAATATGCGTGATCAACTAGAAAAAGACAAAAAAAACATCATCACGGCCGAATTTGCGCGATCAACCAGAAAAAAACAAAAAAAATTACATCATTACTGGCCAATATGCGCGATCAACTTTATTTGCAGATTAGGGTTTTGTTTTTTTTTTCCGTTAACAACGACGATGGCATAAGAGGGTGACACGTGTTCTTTCAAGTTGTCAACCCCCCAAATGCGCGATGAATATGGTTTTTTTGGTAAAGTGATTGTGGCAGGGTCAATGCAAGAAAATTGGGGTAGAAAATGGTTTCTGCGGTAATTTTCGCTTGGAAAAATGCTAACGTACCTCTACGTATAAAATATTAGGACATGCATTGAATGTATGTACCTTGATACTAAACCACACACCCCTACACATAACTACTTCCAACTAACCTAATGTGCAACCACGTTTGCATCTTTAACTTTTAGGTTGGATGTTAAAGGAACACCAAACTCACCTGACACGTCAGCGCCACATTAACTTTCTCTCTTCAACTTTAAAACTCACTACAACTCACGTTTCAACCGTAATAGCAACTCACCTATTAACTAAAACTCACATTTCATTTAAATACCCACTTTATATCAAATATACCCCACTAATTATCCACACACATTCACAATCAAATAAAATAGATTAAACAAAAAAGAAAGAGGCCCACAATTATATAAACGCACCTAAGTGAGTCAGTCACTTATCTATCTTAAAAATATAGATGAGTTTTGGGGGTGAGAAAGAAGTCGCGCGTGACTTTAAAACTCACCTAGGTGAGTTTCATCCTTTACCGTCCAGCCTATAATGTAGCCTCAAAAGCTACAAATAGCAAAACCCTTGGTGAAGAGGTTTATAAACTTGAACATAACCACTTACCCTTGGTGAAGAGGTTTATAAACTTGAACATAACCACTTCATAGTTGATGTTTTAGGAGGTTATTTTTAACGAGCATATTAGCAATTCTTTCAGCTTTCTTCTAAGTTAATATTAGTAGTTTGCAAAGCTTAAGGGATCGACCTATTATAGAGAGGAGATGGGGGAGGCATCGGTTGGTGTTAGAGGAGTGGGATGGGATTCTGAAAGGATTAGCGTGCAAACATCATTCACACTAGTACTCATAGAAATGCTGATGAGTCACACCGGTGCACACTAAACAAGCAAATTGGTAATGGGAAATGAGTTATGGAATTAAACTGAAATGATAGAAGAAATAAGAAATTAAGAATACAATAATATTTTCATATAAGGGTATAAGAAAAATCATTAAGGGTATATACATTTATAAAGGATAAATATATTTAGAGTTAATTACATGTTTGGTCCTTGTGGTTATGGCCAAAATGTCGAGTCCGGGAAGTCGGTTTTCCGAAATAATTGGGTTTTGTTAGCAACAGGCTTTTAGCCACGCGGTTAAGGGATTTAGCCTTTGCGGCTAAATGCTTAGCCTGTTCGCCTAAAGCATTAGCCAGTACGGCTAAACACTATTTTTCAATTTTGGTCAATTTTTGAAAAAGCATATAAGATAATCCGTAACTCCATGGGATTCGTGTCATCTATCGTTGGAAAGGTATTTCAGTCACTTTCTTATAAAAATACTTTGAGAAACTAATTCTAAATAAAAGTATGTGTGAATACCTTATTTATAATAGTTTAAAAAAAATATTATTGAGTTTGATTTGTGGCATTTCACCATCGAGGCCAAATTTGAATCTTCATCAAGTTCTGATAGAAAGCCGTATGTATCGAATTGGACGTCATAAGAAGACAAGTTCGTCTTGCAAAGAAGAAGTATGTCGTGATACTGATGAAAAAGTAGCAAAAGAAAAACATCATAAGGTTGCATGCAGAGATTCAAGGGCCGCAAAGGAATTTTTTTAAGAAAAAGGAGGACATTAAGTACCGCAAAACTTAAAATAATTTTTTTAGGGCTAGCGGCGCAGCTTGTTGCCCGTTTGTCTTCCCCTACTATGTAATCCTTTTTATAATGTAAATAAAATAAAGAAATAATGTTTGTTTCAATTATTTTTAGTTAAAATTAAAGTATTTTTTCTAGAGCTAATTTTATTTTTGTCCCACCTACTATAATGTAGGTGTTACTTGCCCCTAAAATTGTGATTTCTACAAATGTCTCGAGGCGACCTGGCGGTTTTTACCAAAATTTGACACGTCACCCAAGTACTTGCATGGACACTTGTCAAAATTTTGTGAAAGTCGCCCTGAAATTTTTATATAAATCACCTCTTTTAGAGACAAATAACACAAACACTTTGAGTGAGGAGGATCCATAGCATGTTTTTAACGAGGGTATTGTCACCGCACTCCGTTGCAGTTTATAAAACATATCTTTTTTTCTTTTTACGTAAATATTAATCTAATCTTTTGCAAATAATCTTCTTATATTTGCACTTAACATTATCTATTTCTATATATACTGAAGGGTAGAACACTAGAACTCATCATAAACCAATGTACACAACTTTCAATGCATTAAAATAATAAAATCAAAGTTTACGAAAATAGTCCATGAGGTTAACAGTATGTTGCAAAATTAGTCCCTAAGGACTAACTTTGCAACGAAACGATAACCTAGGGACTATTTTCGTAAAAAATTATCAACAATTTATGAAAATAGTTTTTGGGGTTATTGGTCTATTTCAAAGTTAGTCCCTACGTTTCGCGGCGAAGCGCGGGTTGCAAACCTCGTTTATAAATATTTTGTAGAATTATTGTTGAACAGAGCCATTTACTTTTAACATGAACGAAAGTAAGTAAAAGTTTAAATTTACCATAAGACATGAGCTTAGTAATGTTTTGCGAACCTCTTAATATTATAATGTCGATAACTACACTTTAACAAACTTAATGAGCACCCATATATAACATCGAAATTTTATAGCGGCAAATAGTTATAGTGACATTTTTTCTAATTTTTTCATATTCAATGATAGGGTGTAAACTTTTTATATGTACTATAAAACCATAAATATAGATACAGAAAAATATAGTAAAAATAAATTTGCCGACAATAAGCATCAACCTTATGGAGAATTCTGAAAGGACATATAAAACTATAAGCATTAGGCTAGATGGTATGAAGGGAAACTCATCGAAAGTGAGTGAAACTCATCGAGTGACTTCCATCCCACCCCAAAAAAGTCCCGTGCGACTTGTGTTTAACAAGGTAAAATTGTGGGCCCATACGTTTTGTATCTGTTATATTAAAAAAAACATTTTTTTAAACCCCCTTTTTTATCTATAAATACCCGCTATTTCACTCATTTCTATACACAACTCTTTCATTTTATACACAATTCTCACATTCCTCATTTAATCAAAATGAATTTGTATACGTTTATGGGCCTAGATGTATGAGAAGAAGTTAATAGCCGTATGAAGACTTTTATTAAACGAGCGATTGCGTATATTAAGATTAGACGACAAGCAAATCGACTGACGAGAAACAGCATAACTCGAGATCGTTCTGATGCTTACGAGCGTTACTCGCTGCCTTTTTAGCGAGGACCCGATGTACGATGCAACTAGATTCCAGAAGATGTTCTGAATGGCTCGCCCATTTTTCAATCGGATAGTTAATGAGGTAACTAATCATGATGCATTCTTTCGTAATAATGTTGATTGTACCAGAAGAGAAGGCATTTCCGCGTTGATAAAGTGCACCTCTGCAATTCGTCAATTAACATACGGCGTTAATGCTGGTTTTCTATATGAATATATGCAAATAAGTGAGATAACGTCACGTACGACTCTTGATCATTTTTGTCAAGCTGTTATGGATATTTATGGGCCTGAGTGTTTGAGGAAACCTACGGTGACTGATATTGAAAAACTTTATCGGCATCACGAAGAAAAGCACGGGTTTCCGGGGATGTTAGGAAGCTTTGATTGCACGGATTGGGAGTGGTTTGGTTGTCCGTACGGCTTTAAAGGGAAATATGTTAGACGTGATCATGGTTCGAATCCGTTCATTTTGCTGGAAGCTGTTGCGTCGCAAGACTTATGGATATGGCATGCTTTCTTTGGTGTTGCTGGGTCGAACAACGACATCAACGTTTTATATGAATCACCTTTATTTAACGATCTCAAAACCGGACGAGCACCAGAGATTCCTTTTGTGGCTAATGGCATAACTTACCGATGTGGATACTATCTTGTTGACGAGATATATCCGGAATTGGCGACACTCGTTAAGACGATTCCAGAACCATCTAATGATGACCAGAAGCGAATTTTGTATAAGGAAAAGCAGGAATCGGCAAGGAAAGATGTGGAACGAGCTTTTGGTGTTCTGAAGAAGAAATGAGCCATACTAGCCAATCCCACACGAGCGCTAAAAAAGAAAGAATTATTAATATGATGTACATATGCATCATATTACATAATATGATTCGAAAATACAAAAAATTTGTGATATCTCCCAGATGGTTCCCGAAGGAAGCACATCATCCGGACGACATGGTACGAAACGATGAGCATGTGCAACAAGTTATGAGGTGGATCAGATCATCACAAGCGCATCAAAACATTCGACACGATTTGATCGAACACTTATCTCGTAATGTTTAGTTTTAGCTTTATTTGTAATATTTTTTAATATTCGAAGTCTATGTAATGTTTTTAATTTATGAATAAAAGTTTTTAATTTAGTTTACGTTTTTATTAATTTCATAGATTTACGTTAATATTTACGTTTTTAGTTTATGAATAGAAGTATTTAAATAAAAAAATGGTGACTAAAGATGAGTTTTACTTTAAATGTGAGTTGTTATTACGATTAAAAGGTGAGTTGTAGTGAGTTTTAAAGTTGGTGAGAGAAAGTTGATGTGACGTTGACGTGTCAGGTGAATTTTAGTCGTCCATACCATCTAGCCTTAGTAAACCATCTGCACATAAAAACGTTTATGATCATAACTCGTTTATTTATTTTTTAAGTGAAAGTAAGATTGATAAAAGTTAAATTTATCATTGTTAAACATTAATATTATATAAATATTTGGAAATGCAAATATTTGTAAGACTTATAAAGCTATATTTCTAAAATTCATATTTTTATACTATTATATTATTGTACATTCTAATTTTATCATGTAAACTACACATAAGGAGTTTAACATTATATTATTGTCATATATATTTTTTGGCATGAAATGATGAAAGAACATAATGATGTAATTACAAAAGCTTTGACATAGATATGAAAGAAGTTATTGTTCATACATATTTATTTATTCATATATAATTTTTGGCCTCGGGTGATGGAATAACATGTTAATTTTTGAATATACTTGAGAATTTAAAAGTTTGGAAAAAATATTGATGTAGTTACAAAATTTTGCAAATAATATTGATGTAATTACAAAAGTTTGGAGAAGAATATTGACGTATTTACAAACCTGAGATAGACAGTGATGTAATATTGAAGTTTAGTAAAGATTTAGGTATAGTTGCCCTAAAAACTAAAAAATATAAGTTCTTTTATGAAAGTAACCCTTTTAAGAGGTTTTTGTGAAATTTTTGTCCACCATGTCTAATGTTCATTAACATGCACTTAAATAAATATTATTTTTAACAAGAATATATGATTAGTAATTGCATATAATAGTAATATAAGTTATCATAAGTTATGTTAACATCGTATCACATTACATAACAACACATATACATCACATCACAAATCCATTCTATTGACTTGAAAAATATTACATTACAAATTATTACATTACATAACAACGTATAAATCAACTTATATGATTCACGCAATCGTAGCGAAGCATCTTGAAGATAATTAATCAGATGATATAGGTGCTTGCGTGAAAAAGATAGAGTAAATGGGATGGGAACACAAGACCCAACCAAGCATGCACAAACTTGCTAATAATTTCTATAGTCAAAGCTAGGAATCAACAAAATCAACAGTAATATTACAAACATTTCTGACATATAACTAAAAGCCCAATATCTGCTTTGAACAAAATCAACAAATTAAGCACTAAAAATCATACCTTTTAGTCATTGAAAGGGTTTTTATTCTTCCATTAATAATTATCAAATTAATCTTCGGAATTATTGCAACAAAACTTTTTATCTGAATCTTTTGCGAGTTTAGTTACAAATGCGGCTGCTACGAGTAAGGTAAACTTTAGATTTTTGGACTCGAAAAAACCTATTAATGCAAAAGCCAAAGTTAAAATTCCAAAGGTGTCTATTCTGGATGTTCATTTGAGGTTTGGTTTTAGCTTATATGGTTATTTCATGGGTAAAAGAGTAGCATTCTCGGTTGTTGAGAACTATGTTAAGAATGCATAGAAGAAGTTTGGTTTACTTCGTGTCATGATGAACTCAAAGGGATTCTTTTTCTTCAAGTTTTCTTCAATTGAGGGTATGAATAGGGTATTGGAGAATGGTCCTTGGTTTATCCGATTTGCACCTATCATCCTGAAAAAATGAACGCCAACTGCTAATTTACTTAAGGAAGATCTGAAACGGATTCCCATTTGGGTTAAATTCCATGATATTCCTATTGTAGCGTTTACTCCGGACGGATTGAGTGTGATGGATACTAAGCTTGGTAACCCGATTATGCTTGATTCATATATGAGTTGTATGTGTCTACAATCATGGGGTAGTATGAATTATGCTCGTGCATTGATTGATATTATGGCTGATCAGGATTAAAGGAGGATATGGTTATTGCTATTCCTAATGTGGAAGATGATGGTGAGGTTCTTCATACGGTGAGGGTGGAGTGTGAATGAGAACCACCTAGATGTGGTGTGTGCATTGTATTTGGGCATGATGATATGTTATGTCCAAAACGGCCTATTGAAAAAACCTAAGAAACAACATACAAACCTTGATGGTTTCCAACATCCTTATTTTTCTCATGGTACGAATGTGGGTTCTAAGTTTCAGGTTTAGCCTAAGAAACCAATTTGGCAAGTCGTCTCTAAAAAGAATAGTGCTAGTTCAAGTGGTACAAAAAAGAATTATGAAGTCTTTAGAAAAGTGATGAGTCCTACTAACCCTTTTGATGCGCTTAATACGGTTGAGGAAGGTGATTAGCTTGGATCAAATAAGGGGTCGTCAAATTCAGGTAAGAAAGTTGTATAAGATGTGGTTGGTTCGGCATTTGGTAGTCCACGCAATGCACCTTTGGTTGCAAGGATTAATGATCTGGAAAGTCAGATGATTGAGGGGAAGCTTGTGTAACTGGATGATGAGGGTAAACCATTAAAACCTTCTAAATCAGCGCTTCCTAGTTCTTCTAATGTGATTTCTAAAAAGGTTAATGATATTGTTAATGAGGATAATGATAGCGAAATGAAAGAGGTATACGATGAACTGCCACTTATATGGCTTCTATGAGCTTCAATGCTAATAAAGATTCTAAAAATGGCAGTGAAGGGGAAAATAAAAGCTTGTATGAATAAGGGAAGGAAATTCATGGCGAAGACCCGTACGATGATGATGACTTTGATGATCCTGGTTTGACTGATGCTCAAATTAAATTTGCTAATGCTTTTGATATTAATCTTCATGATCAACTTATATATCATTTGTAGTAAGTCTTATAAGTGTGGCATGCCATCCTTATGATAGGTTAGGTTTGAAGCGCACTTGATGCGTTTGTTTTCGCCTAGTTTTGGGATGAGATGTGGGATTCACCCACATCCGTTGTACTTAACTGGTTTTGGAGTTATATAATTTACCGGGAAAACGCTTTACCAAAAAATTTCATATTAACAATGTTTTTTCCATAAAAATTAAAATCAAAAACCATCATAATAATCAAATTTTATGGTCATAATAAACCAAATATTACATTTAAGATGGAATTGCATATATATCTTTTCAAAACTCATTAATTACATATATATCCAACTTAAAAACATAATTACATATGTATCATTTCAAAACTTTTAAAATAACATATATGTCCAAATAATTAAACTATGCATAAAGAAAGCTAATAATAAATGACAACTATCACTTAAATTTAGTTTTCCCCATTATACCTTTACTTTTCCTATATGTTCTCTCAAAACACAGCTCTATGTTTTCCAATAAAATCAAACCTCCATTAATGTATTGTCGCTTAACGAATAGAGTAATTTTTAAGTGACTAAAAATAATCAAGATCAGAATTGAGTTATTATGTTTGCCGGAGAAAATATATAGAAGAAGCGGCCATGTATTTGTTGATGTCGGAGATGCGTGCAGCGATAAAGAAGAAAGAACAATGCACTGAGAAATATTACAACAAATCAAACACATAAGGTAGTTGATCTAAAAGAAAAAAGAAGTAATATAAAAGTGGGCAATTGAAGATTGTTGGCAACCGATGCTTGCCATTCCGAAGATAGGAGTCCAAGAAAAAGATTTTTAAAGTTTGTTCTTGTGATAAGTATTTTAAATATATCAAGACATTTCTATCAACTACAAAGTTACAAGAAATATGGATACATTGTGACTCTCGATGTCATATTTCAGATAAGTAGAGATGGACAATGATAGATAACTAATCTAAAATATCATTAAGACATTGAAGTTATATATATATATATATATACTAGTTGGATACCCGCGCATAGCGGCGACGATAAAAATTGCTAACCCAACTCGTTCCGCAATTCCCTACCCGCTTAGAGAATTCGTTTGCTTGGGTTTCCGTAACTTTCCCGCAACATCATATTAACATCATTCTCGCTTGTATAAAGACTCACACACTCTCTTACCCATCAAACATTGTCTCCAAAAGTATATATATTCTTTACGAATCAAGTTTGTATTCAAGTTAAAGTTGTTAAAAAATTCAAAATAAACCCACTAAAAATGTGAAAAGCTAAAAATTTATAAAAATATATCAAAAATGATGTTGAATTAAAGATCACGGAATTTTAGAAAATACGGTGAAATTAGATCATAAAAAAAATAAATAGATAAAAAGATATGTCAAATTGAAAATATAAGTGATATTTTAATTAAGAAGTGACATGTGTCACTCTATGATGTGATCTTCTAAAATGAGATGGATGGTCAAGATTGCACCTCCTTATCTTAATTTTTGATGGGACCCACATTGTAAATGTTTTATATAATAGTATAGATATATACTATTATATAAAGCATTTACAATGTGTGTCCCATCAAAAATTAAGATAAGGAAGTGCAATCTTGACCATCTATCTTATTTTAGAAAATCACATCGACATGTGTCACTTCTTAATTAAAATATCACTTTTATTTTCAATTTGACATATCTTTTTATCTATTTATTTTTTTTATGATTTAATTTCACCTTATTTTTTAAAATTTCGTGATCTTTAATTCAACATCCATTTTGATATATTCTTATAAATTTTTAGCTTTTCACATTTTTAGTGGGTTTATTTTGAATTTTTTAACAACTTTAACTTTAATTTGAATACAAACTTGATTCGTAAAAGATATATACTTTTGGAGATAATGTTTGATGGGTAAGAGAGTGTGTGAGTCTTTATACAAGCGAGAATGATGTTAATATGATGTTGCGGGAAAGCTACGGAAACCCAAACAAACGAATTCTCTAAGCGGGTAGGGAATTGCGGAGCGAGTTGGGTTAGCAATTTTTATCGCCGCCGCTATGCGCGGGTATCCAACTAGTATTATAAAAAGCATTTACAATGTGGGTCCCATCAAAAATTAAGATAAGGAGGTGCAATCTTGACCATCCATCTTATTTTAGAAAATCACATCATAGAGTGACATGTGTCACTTCTTAATTAAAAAATCACTTTTATTTTCAATTTGACATATCTTTTTATCTATTTATTTTTTTAATGGGTTGTGGTTCAAATTTCGTTTAAAACCATCCAATTTTGTAAATCCTATGATATTTGTCTTGTTTTTAAGAAAATGAAAAAGCCTGTATTATTTCCAAACCAATCGTCAACACTAACAAGAAATCTTTTGTCAATAGAACTAGCCAATATTATTATGAGAAATGCTTGATGGGATAATTTTGAGGCCCAAATCTTTTACGCATTACCCATACAAGAAAAGAGAGATATTTGTGGGTGGTGGTGATGGTTGACAATGTCTCTTTTCATATCGAATATGCTACTTTTTACTTTTTATATCTTTTGGTCAATATTTAATCTCTATTTCTGCAGTTTAACACAGAAGAAATTTAGATTAGATTTCTGCCATTTTTAATCAAAAAAAGTTTTGGAGATAACAAGAACATACTGTATACTAGAATTAATGGAAGGAGTGCTGGGATTATTGAAATTACGAGTTAAAAAGAGAGGGATCATTCTAGCAGTTCCGCGACACCTAAAACCAGCGATCCATATCTCGTCGCATCTTTTGGATAACCAGGTTGGGGCTTCTCGCGTTTTCCTTATATCCTATAAAAAATTAAATAAGTCTGTATGCTTCGCTAACTCAGTACCATGATCATTTTTGATTCGTTTCTATGCTATCGAATCTTATACAACATCCAATTTGGAATTCAATTTATATATTCATGACAACAATCTAATTTAGTCTTATGGTTTCGCAATTCCTCATCATGTTATGGGTTCCTAATTCTCGATACAAACATCGTTGCAAAATTATCTTTAACAAATAAATGGCACATCAATCACGGTCTTGTTCTTGTATCAACATTCATTTTTTTTTAAAATGGGATATCAGAGAATCAGAATCTAGCACAATATTTACATAGGAACATTCATTTAGTTGAGATACAAAGGGCCATAGTTTGTTATTGGAGTAATCCTATATATATACTATTATACTAGTTGGATACCCGCGCATAGCGGCGGCGATAAAAATTGCTAACCCAACTCTCTCCGCAATTCCCTACCCGCTTAGAGAATTCGTTTGCTTTAGGTTTTCCGTACCTCATACTAACACATCATTCGCAGCTTGGATAAAGACTCACACTCTCTTACCCATAAACATTTGGTCTCCAAAAGTATATATTATTTTACGAATCAAGTTGTATTCAAATTAACAGTTGTTAAAAAATTCAAAAATAAACCACTATAAAATGTGAAAAGCTAAAAATTATAAAAATATATCAAAATGGATTTGAATTAAAGATCACAAGAAATTTTAAAAAATACGGTGAAATAAATCTAAAAAAAAAATATATAAAAAGATATGTCAAATTGAAAATAAAAGTGATTTTTTAATTAAAAAGTGACACATGTCACTCTATGATGTAATTTTCTGGAATAAGATGGATGGTCAAGATTGTATCTCCTTATCTTAATTTTTGATGGGACCCACATTGTAAATGCTTTATATAATAACTAGTTGGTTACCCGCGCATAGCGGCGGCAATAAAAAATTTACTAACTCAACTTTTTACGTAATTTCCTACCCGCTTAGTAATTTCGTTTCACAAATGTATGTGTTCGTTGGGGTTTCCCCTTAACTTTACGCAACAAACACATATTAACATCAATCATTTCTCAGCATGTAAAAAAGACACACTTCTCATCCGAAAGTATATAGTTTTTAACGTACACGTTTATATTTAAGTTAAGATTAAAGTTGTATTCAAAAATATAAAATCAACATAAAAAAAAACTCATTAAAATGTAAAAAAAAAATTATAAAAAATATATCAAAATGGTATGTTTGAATAAAGAGCATAAATTTTTTTAAAATATGGTGAAATTAGATCAAAATAAATTAAATAGATAAAAGAATATTTCAATTTGAAAATAAAAGTGATTATTAATAAAAGGTACACCATGTCACTTTATGATGTGATTCTCAAAAATGAGATGGATGGTCAAGATTGCACCTCCTTATCTTAATTTTTAATGGGTCTCACATTATAAATGCTTTATATAGTAGTATAGATATAGATATAGATAACCCCATCAAAAATTAAGATAAAAAGGTGCAATCTTGACAATCCATTTTATTTTAAAAATCACATCATAGAGATTTGACATGTGTCACTTCTTAATTAAAATATCACATTTATTTATCAATTTGAAAACCAATTATCCCTTTTTTTTTTTATTTTATCTATATTATTTTTTTTTATGATCTAATTACACCGATTTCTAAAATTCCGTGATCTTAAATCAAACATCCATTTTGATATAATTTTTATAAATGTTTTAGTTTATAGACCTTTTTATTTGGGTTTATATTTGGAATATTTTAACAACCTTTACTGTAATTTGAATAACAAACTTGATTCGTAGTATATTTACTTATTTAGACAATGTTTGATGGGCCAAGAGAGTGTGTGAGTTTTTTATACAAGTGAGAATATGTTAATCTATGATGCGGGGAAATCTACGGAAACCTAAACAAACGAATTTCTCTAACGGGTAGTTGAACTTGCGGAGCGAAGATATGATTTAGCATTTTTTTAAATCGCCGCCCGCCGCTATGCGCGGGTATCCAACTAGTTTATGACCAAGCCAGCCTTTCATTGACAAATAATAAAATCTGTTTAAGCATAATTTCATCCGGAATAAAAGATATATTTATGTTTCTTGTAATGTTTTTTATCAAGGAAACACGGTGAAATAACAAAACTATGGAAAATGAATCAACCAATGGAACTCAAAGAACCTTAATTTCCAATATTGCCCTGTCTCATATGAAAACTTTTTCTAATGCAGAAAACAAAGACAAAGGTTATTAAAGGGAACTGCAATCCTGTGTGGAACGATGAATTGACTCTCACAATGAAGGACCCCAAAGATCCAATACATATTGTAAGTGCCAACATTTTCCAAAATAGAAACATAATTTTTATATTTGTTGATTACAAGGAACTTCGTTTTGTGTATTTCAGGCTGTCTACGATAAAGATAAGTTTAGTAACGACGACAGTATGGGGATGGCAGAGATAGATGTGAAACCATACATAGAATGCCTTAGAATGGGTTTAAATTATAACAACCTTCCAAATGGTACTAAATTAGAGCGTGTTCATCCCAAAAAGAACAACTACTTAGCGGACCAGAGTTGCATTGTTTGGGAGAATGGTAAAATTGTACAAGACATGGTCCTTCGATTGAGAGACGTTGAGTGTGGTGAGGTTGTAATCCAAATAGAGTTGTTTCCTCTTCCAGGTCGTAAATTACATGTCTAGAAGGCTCAATCACATTTTTCCTTGGTGCTTATTTGTATGAAAAAATAATTAGAACCAATGCATATGCAAAGAAAGTTACAGTGTGATCGAGTATGTTTGGGGGTTGAGTTTTCAAAGTCATTATGTGATACGATATAACCATATAACACAAACAATTGTAACATTAACATAATGGGCTACACAATATTGTTTGGAAGTGAATTTATCGTAAACTAGCAGGGTACCCGCGCGTTGCAGCGGCGGGTACCCTGCAATCACGATTTCTGACGAACAATTTTTCCGATCATCATTTTCCGTTACAATAGCTTTACAGATAGCTAGATTTTTTATGCTAGATAACTTTATGTATGAGACTATGAGCAACATATTTTATATAATAATAGCAGATACTGTAGCGTTGCTAGTACCTAAGCGGTTGTTGTGGCGAGAAATGATAAGCTGGTGTGTGTCGTTTTGTATTATGCATACAAAAATCGCGTTTTGAAGTATGTTTGATTCTCCAAAACTTTGTTTTAGATACACGTGGCATTCACATTTTTCGTTTCCGTTTAATGCACCTTCTTTTTTATATTTTGCGTTTCCAAAACTTAATAATCAAAACGGGAAAATGTAATCATAAATGGGGAGTCATATTGTCATATAATGATTGTAATTATAAAAAGTCTTCTTAAACATAAGATGTTTAATGTTAATTAATTGTTGTAACAATAATCAGTACAATTGTAACACCCCCAAAATGGGTCGCAGCGGAATATGATGTTCCGGGGGTATTACTTCATAGATCAATAGCACAAGATATGAGAACGGCCTCTATAGGAGTCGTTTAAAAACTGATACATTGGATTTAATAAATGGTTCGTTACAAAAGCTCATGGGCTTAACTTGTTTAACTTGAAAAAGTAAAGATCTCACAACATAACAATATCCCAAAATGTAATGCATGCAAATCTTTATGATAATATGACTTCAAAAGATGACCATCCAATGTATCCATGACTTGCACCTTATTGACCTGAGAAAACATGTTTAAACTGTCAACAATAATGTTGGTGAATTTATAGGTTTATAAATTTAATGAAACGGATAGCAAGATTTCCCTGTAATAAAGTAACAAATACAGTATCACAAAAATGTATTACGAAATGCACTAAGCTCATGACACTGAAGCTCAACAATGAATGTATATAAAATACAAGTAATGAATGTGCCCAATGTAGATGCTCAACCCGTAACATCTATAATGATCCGAAATGGTATACGTTCGTTACCGATGATAGCTAATCACCCGAACGGGGATGTTAATTCCCAAATAGATCTATTCATAACATTCGCGCTTACAATCCAGTAATTAACAGTTCATGATGATGGGCATAGTGGGTTATAGCTACTTAGGCAAACTCGTAATATTTGAATTAAAATGTACTTGCATCCATTTTGTAAAACAAACATGATCTCATCCCCGAGATTTGATAAATGATTGAAAAGTAAAAGATGGGGACTATAAACTCACTTCAAGTAATGATAACGTAGAAGCAAGGTAGTGACACGAAGAACGATGCAAAAGGCTTTATCCGCAACCTATGAATAAATAATACATATTCACTAAACGGAAAAATAATAATATAAATACTTGCAATCTCGTCCCTAGTGTGTGCTTGAACTTTATTTAAAATAATGACGTTTGAAAACAATTTCTTGTTTTAAAATAGTCAACTTTATTGGGTCAACGCGGTCAAAATATAAGTACATAATTTACGACTTCGGACTTTTAAGAAACTAGGTCGTATATACTTTAAAATATTAGTTTAGGTCAGTCCTTGGTTTGGTCTCTAGTGCGTCAAATAATTAGACGAAACGTTGACGATTACTAATTGAGTTAAGCGTATATATTAATAAGTTTTAACATGAGACGACTTAGAGTTTTACAATTAAATTACGGGTTCGTTAGTTAACAATAATGAAAAGTAAAAGTATTTTTGAAAACTCGGCTGGGTAGTCTACAACTTTCGTTAAGTAAGTTTTGTCTAAAAAGGTCGTTTAACGTGTTAAGAACGAGGCTAAACATGTGTGGGTCGCAAGGCAGATTTATACTTAGAAAATAATGGGTTAACTCAGCGTGTACTGTTTGCGTGGGTGGTGTTTTGGAATCAATTTTTATCCTCGATACTAAACGTTAGGACGAAACAAAATACTTTGGTAAACTAGGTACTTCTGGCTTTAATTCGTATTTTATAAACTTTGTGTGACGGGGTGGTTAACTGGTTCAAAAATGGGTCGAAAGGTGAGGGTGTGCGTTGGGCAAACCTGGCTGAGTGCACACAAGGTGTTTGACAGATTGTCGATACTCATGACAAACAACTAAAAGAATACGCGAAAAAGGGTGATTGTCGATAATCTAAACGAAAAAGGGTGATTTTCATTCTAAATTAAAGTTGATACTTCAGGCTTTATATAACAGCACTTGGTTCATTATTTCTTTTAGTAAAATTGACACAATAATTCAACGAAAAACATTTGCTGGCTGTTTTACAAAAGTGGGCAAAAGTGACAGTTTTGCACGTCGACTTTGAGGTCTTATAACTTTTATCTACTTGACGAAAATAAATGATTTCAGGGGCAAAATACTCATTACATGTCCTACTTTTGATATAACCAAGTTCGATTTCATATACTCAACTTTTAAGCGTCGAAAAAGTGTACTCAAAATCATTAGTGTGGGCTGCGTTTTATATTAATGATACCTACACGTTTTTCTTTCTAGCTAGCCAATGCATTTAAGTTACTAAAGAGGCTGAAACATTATTGCATATAACTAAATGGCAAAATTATAAATGTGAGACTCACAAGTGTACGACTGAATGGAAGAGTCTAAACCTAACGAAAACCTTAATTTTTCTTTACTCTTCACGTATAAAAAAATCCAAACACTTAAACCAATACCTAATCTTGTCTGATTTCACTCCTTATGATCACGAGCCCATGTACTTGTTTGCTACTTTAAACAGATGCTCCCACTTGCTTCGTGTAAGAGGAGACTTTCTCCAAATACGCAGCAAGTCGAGCAACAATAAAATTATTCTCGTTTGGGATGTATAATATACGCTGATAGTTCTTGACTCTAGTTTGCTAATAACACGCTTAACATGATCTCAACAAATTCAGAACTTCAGTTAAGACTTAATGGGAGTCTTCCCATTCCATAACCTGATGGTGTCTTAGTTACCTTCTTGGTTGGAACCATATTGAGTAAACACGTGGCTTTACTTAATTTTGTTAACCTTGATAAGATTAGAGGTAGGGTAGTTAAAGTTATCAAAAATCAAACAATATCAACAGAGTTAGATTTTACACATCAGACATACCAAAGCGATGTGGTATTCTATGAGTAATGGGATTATGAGACAGTATCACAATTCCATAGATAACCTAATACCCTTTGGCTCACATACTTGCCAATTTGTTCAAACATAATGGCATTAACATTAATTTCAAGCCAATTGCATGCTATAACGTAGAAGTCTTAGAGAAGTTTAAGGACTTTATGTACATGTCTTAACTAGAAGACATAACACGTTAATTGCTAACATTACGTTACAAGTCTTTGAACATTTCAACGACTTCATGTACATGTCGTGACAAGGAGACATGACAAGTCAATTGCTTACTTTATAAGTCTTTAAACAGTTCAAGGACCTTATGTTTATGTATTTACAAGAATTCACAAGCATATTAAATAAAGTATTATTGAACGCTGACTATTGGCTTCAACAGTCTTTTTAAGTTAATTACATACTTCTTATTGATGTCTTTACAAGAGGACACAATCATATTGGCTAAACCTTTTAGTGAAAATGATGAAGTAGGTATTTATTATTTCTTGACACTAGTTCTAAGTAGGGCGACATACATCGAGGTGTATAAGTCCTAGTATAATATTAGCTTTTTTATGTGTTGTACCATGCACACAATTAAGATTTCTCCCATTTGTTCATGGCATAACATCAAGCATTTATACAAACAAGTGAGCATATTTTGAGTCAGGTTACGATCCTGAGACTCGTGGGTTATGAGTCCACCACGCTTCCGTATGTTTGTATGAATAATATGACAGTGTCACAGATATGATATGATTTAAGTCAAAACTAAATTCACATTTGCATTATAAGTATATCTAGAACTTTATTGTTTAATAAGCAATCATGCATAAACATTGTATAGATAACATTTTAGGCAGCGATATCAGAAAAGCGACAAGTTATCTAATAGAATGATATGCAATGATTCTTATAAAACTATGATGCTTCATATATGAAAAGTAATGTATTATGTCAAGACCAGCTAGAAATAAAATGGGTCACTTACAAGGTGATAAGCTCATAGCTCCCACTGAATTTAGACAACATTACATGTGCGTCTACATCAGTAGTAAAATGCATTGCTCCTACTGGATAAGACAACATTAAATGTGTGTCTATGCCAATGAAGTGCAAGTAGCAATTTATTTACTTTTCTACTCTTTGAATATCTGCACATTATCACTAATGTGAGCCTCACGGACTAGTAAACATGTACTTAGATATTCAAGGAAGTGCATCAAGTTCTACTATATATATGATGGACTAGCCATCAATGCCATTCTTTAACTTGAAAGTTTTGCATGCAATTCCTCCTTCTACATTACCTCAAGGGTGTGTAGAATCTTAGGAAAAATATTGAGTTAAGGAAAACTACTAGAAAACATGCTATTAATTTCCTTTTCTCTTTCGCGATTTATTGAGATTTCCATTTCTAATTATTAAAACTCATACCATGTCTTGACGCTTCAAGATGTATCATTTTGGTGGCTATAGAATACATGTTCTCTAGTCATCCAAATAAGATGTGCAACCATACTTAACCGTTTGACTTTTACAAGACAATACGATTTCTTGAGTAAGTGTGCTTTGAGTTTGATTAGAATTGGAAAATTCAAGTGTTCCTATTATAGCTTTCTCATACAAGTAGAAAGGATAGGAATAAGTCTCTTTCTTACAAGGAAATGAGACTTAGTTTGAAAAAAAGGTAATTACATGATTAATAGTTAGTACCGCCAGAACAAAATACTTAGTACCAACATGGTTGTTTTGAAGAAGGTATACTGAGCAAAAACCAAGAGAAAGTCACTTCTCTCAGCAGCATCAAACAACTTCACTCCAACAACTACTCCAACAACCTTTGGAGATGATGAAATAATTGATTAATTCTTTCTTAAAAATGAGTCAAGATAAAGCAAGTTTCAAAAGAAAGGGAAAAAGGAGTAGAAAAGTAGAAAGTTAGAATTAGAATTTGCTGAAAATGTTGTAGAGACCAAGGACTACTTCAATCATGATAAGTATTACACTTTGAAGCATTTTTCCCAAGTTTAATTGAATGATAAAGGCAAAAAAGAGGATTTAAAGAAGATGAGGAATATGATACTGAATCTGAAGAAATTTACTGAAGGTTAAAAGAAGTTGGGTTGATCTGATTGCTTCATGATGAAGAGGTGGCCCTAGAAAAATGCAAGAGGGAGTGGGATAGCTGAAGAAGAGGAGAAAGAGGCTAACTGAGGAGGGAAAGCAAACTAAGACGCACTCTCTAATTAATTATGACTTTATTCAAGCAAGAATTCGAAGCTGCAGTCTTCTAGCTGAAAGTGTACAAGAAGCAGAGAGAGAACGAGAACAGTTAACAGTGGAAGAGGGAAGGTGGGAGAGCCAAAAGTTCTTCATGATCTATGCTACTAAAGATGATCACTTGCTCCATAACAAAGATCTGAAGCTATTAGAAACAAACCTCCAACAAAGAATCAGTTTAGGAATCAAATGATGACTTATTTGAAACATGTTGGAAACAAGAAGCATGCTGATTTGAAGACCAAAAGCTTTGATGAAATAAAGGCTTTGTATGAAAAAGTAAAGAGGTTTGATGATAGTTTTATTACTATTGGTTCTACTGAAGATGAAAGAAAGATTAAGGAAATGAATGAAGGAGCTAGTGATTCTGACAAGAAGAATAAGTTTGTCAAAGAAGATGTCTCAACTAAGGTACATGCAAAGCAAGATGTAGTAGAGCAGGGTACAAAGAAGAGAAAAGGTGGTCATATGAAGATGATTGCTAGGAAAAGGAAAAGACCACAACCAGATGTTGATAGTGATGATGAACACAGAAAGTGTCTAAAGATTGTTACATTTGAAGGTACCATAGATAGTGAAATAATGGAGAGAAAATCGTTTATTTCTAAGTTGGACAAGGTTTCATCACCAGAGGGGGATTACCTTGTTGTCTACAGAGTAAATGGAAATTTCAGGGCATTCAACTATCTAATGGAGGTACTTTATATTTTTGATAGACAAGATCTGTTTCACTTATATGATTTGGTAATGAAGCAGTACTCAGAAAGCACACCAGAAGGTATAGAGTTGATTCTTTGGGGAGACTTGAAGATTATGATGGAATCCTCAATAGAAGTAACTGATCAAGGTGATTTCTGGAATGATCAACAAGATTGGGAGATTGTCACTTGGAGACTGTATGAGGCTTGTGGAGTTTGCATACTAGAGTTTAAGGATGGAACATTCATTCACATGCTAGTTGAAAGAAAATATCCTCTCTCCAAGGAATTGCTGTAAAGAATGCTTGATTTTGGATTAGAAGTTGAGGTAGAAAGTACTACTGCATTAGATTTGATAAGGTTCATTAAGCAACAGCTTAATGAAGAGTAAAGATGAAATGGAATTGAGAAGGGTTTGAGTGTTGGCTAACCACCACACAACAAATGGTCATCAGTTCACCATGCTTAATAGGCATAAGAACTGGCTAGTCCATAAGCAAACGGCATGTGGTAAAGACTTCTCAAATCCATTTATGGTTGACAATTTATCAAAAATTGTAAGGTTCTCAACTCACCTTGCTTCATGGTTAAGACTTGGCTAGTCCAGGATCAAACATTTCTTGGTAAAGGCTACTCAAATCTGTTGATAGCTGATAGTTTGCTAAAAACTATATGGTTTATCAATGCACCATGTTATGGCAATGACGCATTGGCTAGTCCAAAAGCAAATGGTGTTTGGTAAAGACAAGTCAATTCCGTTGATGGTTGACAGTTTACCAAAAACTATATGGTAATTAACTCACCATATTTTGCAATAAAGAGTTGACTATCCCTAAGCAAATGGCCTAATGGTAAAGAATAATCAATCCGTTTATGAGTTTTGGTAGTTGCCAAAAATTACAAAGCCAACTAAGTTTAGAATTAGTTGCCTGAAAAGATGTTGCTGTATTATTGAAGACATGTTGCAGAAGGATAGCAAAAGATGTCAAAGAAACTTTAAGAACAAATCCAGATTTGTCAGAGTGTTTGAATACATCCTCCATGGAGTTCAAGGAATCTACACCGAAGAAACATGAAGTTAAACAAGTTTAACAATCATGTTTAGGGAAGGATTGTTGGGAATTATACATTCCTGACTTAGTATCGTTAGTTATATACTTAGTACCGCTAGTAATAGTTAGTACTGACAGTACAAAATGTTAAGTACTGCTCAGATAGTTAGTACCGTTTAAGAGATATGCATGAGATATTATAGGAAAAGATATGCATTATCTTTTACGCATTTTGTAAGCCAAGATTAGGGTTTTCCTTGGTGTATAAAAGGAACCCTTACGGCATAGTTAGAGATATCAGTTCATTGTTAATCTCATAGTTAGCAATTAATACAAAAGCTTAGTTATCAATATTCATTGTTCTTCTTTGCATTATAAGTTAGATTCCGCATAACTTATAGTGTTCTTAATCATTGTTTCTCCTGTAGTTTGTGTGAATCTATTCATATTAACTACAACCCTTAACAAGGTAGTAAGATCTATATTCAAAGGGATCTACACGCATCTTTTTTTCTTTTAAATCGCAACTTATTTTTAAATCGCAACTTAACTTTATTTCACAACCTTTTTTAAATCGCAAGACTAAAAAGCAAGTTTAAAAAATCGTCATTGTTGTCCTTGCACACTTAAATCACAACTTTTCTAAAACCAAAACGCAACCAAAAATCACATAAACAACGAGTTAAATCAATAAAGATCCAACCTTTTTGCAACAATCTTGTTCTAAACACATTTAGATAGCTTAGAACATAAACTTGTAGTGATTTTGTCCTTAAAAATCAAGTTTTATGCTTTATTTTTAGAAAAAAATGAGATGTGACGTTTAAGAACAAAAAAAGCCAAAAATAATCTCAAATAAGCCACGAAAAAGTTTAACACAATACACACACCCCTGAGGAGCTCTGATACCAATTGTAATATGTATCAAAACCACCTTCGGGGGTCTGGGATATTTCTAGAGAGAGTGTATGAGAGAAAGAAGACTTTATAAGAAAGTAAAGAGAGGGTGAGAGAAAGAAGACTTTATTTAAATGAAATAAATACACACACTAGTCTAAAAGTCTTCCACACCCCTCATGAAGAGTCATGAGGGGTATTTATAGCCTTTACATGTGCTATCTATCTCTAGTTTACATTATTAGTCCATGCGTATAATGCTTGATCTATGGGTAGTTCAATTCACGTGTAAGACGCTAGCTTTACAAAATAGTAAGGATAAGAGCTTCAGACATTTGAAAATGTGTAATTTCTTAGGAAACTAAGGGGGTTTTCATCGATTTAAGGTTTGGTGAAGGGAAGGTATTTTTTGGGTTTGTTGGGTAGCTTTTTAGGTTTGCCTAGTCTAGTGTTTTGTTGAATCTGATGTACAGGAAGGTTTATGTAGTTTGTTTGTCAATGAATGATATCTTGAGGTGTTGAGGTGTTAATTTCTTGTTTTTTCATTTTCAATGTATTTTTAGTGGCTTTTGAATTAACTTAGACTGTCCAAGTTAGCACAAAGCATGCCTTAAAATGCCCTTAAAACGCACACCAAAAGACGAAGTAGGCCGAGATTAACTCATAAACCTTAATGCGCCAAAATTTCCTTTTTAAAATTGTTGCTTGTAATTAAGGTACCACCCATGAACCTTAAATTGCATATGCAAGGTCTATATACAAACTATAATAGGTATTAGTAAGGGAATACTTAAATGGTAAGACCAAAAATTGGGTTTCCACAAACAGACTACCTTACGTGAAACATGCGCACTTAGAAACACCAGTTTTACCCGCTCGCTACCAGACATATTTTTATGCACTACGCACTCGTTTCATCAGGTCTTAGTCACAAAATATAGGTTTACATATTGTAGAAAAGTAATTGTCCTTAGCTATTAAATGTAGTATGTGCACGCAACTACAAAATCCCAATGCCACTAAGCGTTAGGTAGAACCTCTGTCAAAAAACATATGCAAGTTTGATCTTCCAAATACATAACACCTAATCACTACATTTGCATACATTTATGAAGCCTGCAATGCATATGCAAGGTCTATATTCAAAATGAAAAAAATGGCAATAAGTCGTTGTTGCTGGCCATTAAAGGTGTTGCATTTGCATATGACTATAAAAGCCCCAACTGGCATTAATTGTAAAATGAAATCTTTGGCCAAAAAACATGCAGTTTTTTATCTCCCAAATAGAGAACACCTAATGAATATACCTACTTCATACCTATCTAGCTAATCATATTATACACAGATCTATTTTTCTATGCACAATCGAATATTATATAAAGGGCCTAAGTAGCAGAAACATTACATGACACTGTTTCAAATACATCACAGTTCATAACAAAGTGTTAATACATAACATGAAAAGTAGGACCATCAACATCACCCACACCTTCAAGCCCAAGCTTCATACGACTATTTTGCACCCTAAAGAAAACACCTAACCGTAAATACCCTCGGCTTGTTACAAAAACCCAACGATACTAAAAGATCACAAAAGCGACCGCTGCTCCATTACTCTAGTCTCTTTTTTTTTCTTTGTTCGTTGAGTTTTGCAAACCAACCTCTTTGCAGATATGGTCCTGGTCTCATCTCTAAGCATTGTATTTCCTGCATCTTTGACCCTTGCGGATTCTAATGATGGTGGTGTGCATGACAGTATAGAAGAATTAACATATGGTAATAACTATCGAACACCTGCATTTCTTTTTAAGTCGTAAACATGAACATAAGGTACAAACCTGTAAGGTCTTTTAGCGGTTTGATTATTCCATCAACGTCGATAGCTTTGTCTAGCACATCATCTAGAGTGAAATCAACCTCTCATATTTTTCTCGAGTTATTAAAACTGTAGGGTGCTGGTGGTATCCCGCATGGTAAATAAAACATGCACAGTGGAAACGTAACCACAGAGTGGCCATGCAACGAGACAAACCCTAGTTACCATGATATTTCCTTATTAGTGGCATAGCCTAATCCTAAACATGTATAAAAGGTGTTTATATATGAGTTACTTATATCCTGCAACTCTATAAGCTTCGCGAGTTCGCCTTCTTCTTCTTATTCGACCAGATTAGGGTTTTCGAGAGGAAAACCAGGTCTTAGGTTGCGTTAGGTATCCACCAGTACTGCACATGTAGAACTAGGTCTTTGAACCTATGCAAGTTAGGCGAGTACGGAAACTGAGATTACCTTAAAATCAAATAAAGTCGACTTTAGGGGGTAAATTAGAATTCAATAGCCGATCGAACAAGGTTAAAACCCTTCTAGGTTCAATCAGACATAGGTGAGAGGAGGAGAAGGGGAGGGTTTTAGGGTTTGGTCATGAGTTATGAGAATCCTTAGAATTGCCTTGGTATTTATAAGGCGCCAATGATAATTCTAGAAGGATTCTAGCCCAAGCAATCGGAGTGTGACAAAGAGTCAAACTTGTACCTTAGAGGGTTCAACCGATTTACCTTAACCCTTAGGGTTTCGGGTTTTTCCTTCTATTGCTTATATATTTATCTCTTGATAAATATATTACTTTAAGATAATTACCGTTTAACTCCTCAATGAAAATATAGCAGTATTTTCATTTTCTCATTAATCTTGTTTCATTTTGTAACTCATTTTTATATTTCTGATTGCTTGTTCTGTTTAGTGTCCACCAATGTGACCCTTCGACATTTCTGTGATGGCCAGTGGTGAAAGACTCATCGTGTATTTGCACATAATCCTTTTAGACTTCCATTTATGCAAGATTACAATATAGAACTTCGTTCTTCGTACCAAGAGGTCAAAAGCAAGACACTAAAGTACCCAGCTCACAGAAACCTATTCAATACCAAAGTAGTGATTTTTCGACTTAAACAATACCTTAGTTGAGTTTGGGTATATAGCTATATCCCTTCGCACTTTATCGATATTTTTTAAGGTATACCATGCATGGATATCTTAACCTCGTAATACTTTTGTCCTTTCTTTTTCATCATGAATGATTTGTCCTCCTATGGTGTCCCAAACACACATCGTACGGTCGTACTCTCCACAAATCATCTCACACAAGGAGGTCGGATAAATATCCTTATCTCTGGTCTATTTCAACTAGGAGCTGTAAATTGCCATCTTGGTCCATATATCATCTTTCCTCGCCTCCCACTAAATCCGATGTTAGCACACAGTGTTACGTGTTTACGTAGTAATTGGAAACTAAGTCTAGACCCCGTGAAAAACAAAGTTGAATTGCCTAAATACCTCAGGTCATTGGGATAGTACTCCCCGATCAAAGAACGCTATTAATTTCGATCCATATGGCCGCTTCTCGATCACAGTCACGTCCAACATTTGCCCTGCAGATGCAAGTGAAACTCAACAATTCCCAGAATGTTTCTCGTTTCACAAAAGCTTCTTCCATTATCTCGATTTCCCACCATGATTACCAGCTAAGGACCTATTTAGAATGAAATGTATTTCACTCATGGATTCAAAATATGCTCAGTAAAATCTCATAGTAATGTCTCGTCGATTTCCACGAGTCTACGACATTACTTCCAATTCTCGGCGATTGATTTAGCCTGTACCAAAAAATGTTAGGAGCAAGTAATCACTACTTTTCTTTTGATCTTTGTGACGATACTCCCAATGAACCACTAAGCCTCACTTCTCAATCCTTTAATATTGTCTTACTATCAATGAACCTAAGTGATTTTTGGTACTAGCGATTTAGTTATATTAGATAATAGACTTAGCTAAAATCGCGACTCACTTAGCTTAGCGTTCAATGATGCACTTCATTTTACACCTTTCGGTAAAATGGAATTTACCTTAACAAATGAGAATAGTAACTTCTTGTTGCTAATTCTCCTTATTCCATGAGAATTACAGTACAAGCTCTTTTAAACCGCGACGTAGTTGCACGTTTCCTGATTTGAAATCCCGAATTTCGAATCTTTTAAGTCACTCACCTTTCTTTAATTGTTATATAAAAACTCAAGATCAACACATTCCTCGTTCCAAACTATCTTGCCCCTCGGGAAATGTACGTTTGTCAAAGATCTTGATATCCTCCCACTTAGTATTATTGCAAGACTAGGAATTCCCCATAGATCTTCCAGATCTACAATTATTGTTATGCTTTGTACTATTTAGTTAAAAGATCAAGATTAGCTTCCCTTGTTCTCGCTTTCATTGCTCAACTCTGAGTTGAACTACCCAATTTTCGTCCAGTTAAGGACATGTGGCTTGAACACATTAATTTTATTTGTGATTAATAGGTGTTAACCCGGTTAACTGTTCTTCCTGTAAAGCACCTTTTCTAGCTTACTTGAATGTTTCAAAGTAGCGCGAGATTTGACTCATGATCTATAAACTCATGCCCATCAAATTTGATTTACAGATCTAAAATACTACTTAGTAGTATATGAGCTTTAGTCAATCTCTATATTTGTGTAAATACGATCACTGATAACATCAAATAGTTAATACTTTTTAGTATCAAATTCTCTATCAAAATGCTTGTAATTATTGTATCAATGCCAGAAAATGATACTTAATTGCTTCATATTTTGTTTATAGGAAGGAAACAAGCATTTGAGTAAGAGACATGAGATTTGGACATGGAAAACGAGCAAAAGAAGAAGCCCAAGGCCAGGAATTACGCCGTAATCAAGATTAATGAAGGAACGAGTCAGCATCTACATTACGGCGTAAACACTTCGTTACAATTATGTTGTAACATACCTCGTTGAAGAAGGATAACTGATCCTAGTCGCAATTACGGCGTAACATGTACTATATAGTTACGCCGTAACATACATTTAGCCTGGAAAAGGGAAGTCCACATAAGCAGGATTACGGCGTAACCCAACTGACCCATTACGCCATAACAAACACGAAATCTATAAATAGAGCCCTCATTTCTGCATTTGAGATATCAATTCCTAGTGTGGTGAGCCGACATCAAGAAGAATGAGGAAAAGGGACGAACAGTCCTGGTATGGGGCAACCCTTCGGGGTTTGCCATGGCATTCGACCTAAGGATAACAAACATTAGTAAAGCACATCTATAATCATACTTCAACTCTGTATTATTGGATCTAGCAATCTGATTGGTTGATGTTATCATTCTACATGATGTATTTATTGTTCGTTAGCATTCAATTAATTATCTGATTATTAATTTATGATCTTTTTGTCTTGCTGAATCTTTATTAATTTATGTAGTATGCTTTGACATCCTTGAACTCCCTGCTAGGTCTTGATGTGAGGTTAAGTGTACATTAGGTATTAAGTGATCTTCTTAACCCTAGCATGCATAATTGATTACATGATGACTTTTACCCAAGTAGAAACGTAAGAATTAAGTAACCTTCACCTTTTGTTGATTCCACGCCCTTCTATCCGATTTACGGTGGCTGGTGTCTTGTCCGACCAATAGTTACCTACACGACATTTTAGCATCAATATTGATTATTATAGGTGTACGTTATACATTTGTCCAAGTGAGGATAGAAAATTAGACACATACCAAAGATACCCATGACGTCTTAATCAAGCACATTTTGGACACCCCTTGAGACCATGTTCAATACCCATCGCGTTACTAGCATTACAACAATCCAATGAAAGTCATTTAGCCAGCAACGTACTGAAAATTGTTTGAAAAAATAGCAAAGTGCTTCTACTTATAACTGTGAGGTAAATAATGTTGCTATTGTTGTTAACAATTTGAAGTTACACTACTGTAATCACCAAAAATGAAAGTATGGTGATGTTTTTTTGAAGCACATTGTTATTATTCGTAGAGGTGTATCTTTTAAATAGGTCTAAATGACCAGCTCTAGTAGATCCACTGCTTCCCATATGCTCATTTGGAGCAGTTAGTGATCTATCTAATTTTATCGTAATTTAATCCATGATCCAACATATGCATTTTTAAAGATAACAGAAGGAAAAAAATGTTTGATTATTACCTTTAGAGCCAAAGTACACGCCTTGAATCATATTGTTTTTAGGTAGTCATTCTTGGCGAGCCACCACATATAAAAGGAAGGTCTTACAGCAAATATCTAGATCCTGCGATGCATAATTTTTTTTTGTCAATGGTTGTAGAGAAGCAATGCTCTACTCCATAGGAGCGAAGGCGACGATAAGCGGTCATAACATAATTTCTACTATGCTTTCCCCAATTTCCATAGCATTTCTTGAAAATATGTGAGATGTAACATTAAAGAGAGAAAAGAAATCAATCACTTCTATAAGTTCACTCTTGAGGTAAATTTTATCATAGTCAACGCTACCATACACTTCCTCTCGCTTACTAAAACAACACAAAATACATTATTCCATTTTAATAACAATAATATATTCGACTCTTCGACTCGTTATAATCAAATAACAACATAACATAGCTTAAATTGTATCCTCGTGATAACCATCTCTCATTCTCCACTCAACTTAGTACAAATTTAAAGTATGAAAAGATTCAATAACATAAAAGATCTACATTAATAAAGCTTCCAGTTTCAGACGTTAGGCGTTATCACTTCTGTATTTCAGCTTAATATCTCTTATGTACGTAAATGATGTATGTGAGCAAGCAAACTTTATTTGATTTCAAAGGGCTAATTACAGATACACATATGTATTTCTTAGCTTCTAATAGTGGCAAGAGTCTAAACCAAACACATCTTATGCGGTAGTGGCCTAACTCGAATAACATTTCTATCATTGGCACTACATCTAGGCAAAGGGTGTTCAAAACTAAAAAGATCAATTAAAAACATTTAAAATCAGTTCTCTAAGCATTCTTTGAACGGCATGACATTTTTATTGAACATATATTTGTTTATTGACTGTTGAGTAAACTTGGTTTATATCAAGAGAGTCATCACATGATCTTATATGAAGTACTAAACTATATCAAACATTTGATCAAACCAACCAACTGCAAGATTATACCACTTAATAGTGTTTGGGCATAATGAAAGTGTTTCCTATTAAGTAAACATTTAAGCAGAAAAAGGAGCGTTAGCCAAACACTCAATCAGCTTTGGGGGTGTTTGGGATTGCTTAATAAAACTACTTATGAGCTTATTGCTATTCAGACTGCTTATCATAACATAATAAACTTAGAAATAATCAAATAACCAGCTTGTATAAACAATCCTAAAACACTTTAAAAACAACCTATCCACTTTATCAAAACATGATAACCATATAACCAACCTTACTAAATGATCCCAAACACCACATATCATTTTACTATCACGTCTTTAAACTAAAAAAGTAACACATCAGTTCATTAATGCCTCATTTTGTTTAAGCAACTTATGCTTCTGATTTACTGTCTTATCGCTCGGTGATAAAGCTACATCTCATCTTGTTTTCTTCTAAATACAATCTTTTCCAACACATTATTAAATTTTTCGAGTAAAATTGCTTATTTTTAGAAAATAAGCAAATCTGGACACCATTTCTCGCGATGTTTGTTTAAGCTTATATATGAGCAAATTTAGCTTTTGACTATTTAAAAGCCTGCAACAAACTGGTTGTATAATAATAAAATAAAATCGTCTTTTTAACCCAATTTATAGACTAATTTGAGAGATTGTAGCCCCATTTTACACAAAGTCCACCATTTTCGCAAATACCATCCTTTTTGGTCAGTTAAAAAATTTCGACATTTGAAAATTACTCCTAACAATGTAATAGTCTCATGAGAACGTACCTAAGACTTCTGTAAAAATGGTCTTCTGCCTACAGTGTGGTCACAACATTATTACTTCCTCCATAAAGCCTAGCCTCGGGTAGAAGAGTCAGCTCTATTTACCATTGCTCGAAAACAAACACAACACGTAAGTGTAAAAAAGAATTTCAAAAAAGAAACTTAGAGATAAAAAAAATTACCATGATATAAAAGTTATGAAGATTAATAGGTATAGTAACTTACTTCTATCACCTCGGTGTTCGTGGATGTTGTTCTTGGTCTGCAAGTAGGAGTCGTAAGTGCAGAAAGTTAGTTAGTTAGATATATGTGCACGAACTATTAGGTTCAACAACCACACACTACAAACTTGTTCGGTTAACTCACCTATGAGGAATTGTCATAAGAATCCACAAACTTCGCGTAACCTATCAATAAGCATTAATGAAAAAGAATAAGCATAGTTTCAGCAAGTTTAGAGAAAATGAGGAAGAATTAAGAATAATAACAATAAACAATTCAAAGGAAACAGTTTCCAATGATCTAAACTCAAACCACGACCTCGAGACACTTGCCAAAATTAAATGACTAAGAAACGATTCAGTTTTAGGATCAGGTTTACGGATACGATAGCGGTACTAATTACCCGTCATGGCTGCAATCACACTTTAGGCGTGACCGCCAAGCCAAAATACGGGTCTTGATGAGCTACGCACAGTAAACATAAAATTATCATCATCGCCCGCAATACTAAAGATGGTTCAAAATCAGCACCCCTGTGATGCCACATAGTACTTAAGGTTGTTCAAATACGACAAACGGGTATGGTGTGTTGGCAATGCCATGTTATTGTCCATAACCTCGCATAATAACAACAAATGGCCCTTAGGTTCCTTTTAACAAATTTCAAAACATTACGAGACCATCCAGATGTGAACAACCAATAATGGCATGTATAACGTAATAGCTAAACGCAAAAATGATGCTAGGATAGCTAAAGGCAACAATGGCCAAAGAGCCTATGACGTTTCAACCGCTAAATAAGTGTTATTAAGTTGAGATAGCGACATCACCTAAACATGGCTCAGATTAACGGATGTCATGGTTGCGCTCGTGGAGGTTGCTGAGGCGAGTGATTCTCGCACTCTACCATCCTTTCACTTTTCACGGCAACACAACATACTCAAAGGATCCTCATAACCAAGCAAAACACAATGACTGCCTATACACAACTTATGACCACAGTTGGTAAATACTTTTGTATTCATATCTTTAACAAAAGCCCAGTACCCCTTTAGAATTCCAAAGCTAACCAAACCTGATATACCACGTATTTCAAGCCTGGTAATGCATTTTTTATACATGTGGTATAAAAATGTGTTCCATCTCAAAGCCTCCCACACATAAAAGTTCCAATAGAGGCAAAACCTCTCCTATTTTTACTAAAGTTGGCAGAAACGACAACAACATCAAAGGCTCTAATTTATAAACAATCAAAAAAAGAGGATTAATCCGTCATGGCTGCAAAGTTAGTAACTTGCCCCGCCAAGATGCGGATAATCTCAACTTTATACATTTTTAGGCTCAGTTTATACACTTTCGAACACAGCTTATAACAAGGACTCAATGAGATTTGAGAATCATTTTTATTTTCAA
Source organism: Tanacetum coccineum (assembly GCA_026074375.1). Classification (NCBI taxonomy): domain Eukaryota; kingdom Viridiplantae; phylum Streptophyta; class Magnoliopsida; order Asterales; family Asteraceae; genus Tanacetum; species Tanacetum coccineum. The sequence goes on from BQNB010014485.1 coordinate 33,072, forward strand.
GACTTATATAACAAGCTCCATAGTTAAAAAGAGCCGCATAAGTAGCACAATTGACCTCAATTGACCCAAACCAAACATGAAAGTATGGTGATGTTTTTTTGAAGCCAGCATAAGCAGCAATTAACAATTTGAAGTTACACTACTGTAATCACCAAAAATGAAGTTATGGTGATGTTTTTTTGAAGCACATTGTTATTATTCGTAGAGGTGTATCTTTTAAATTGGTCCAAATGACCAGCTCTAGTAGATCCACTGCTTCCCATATGCTCATTTGGAGCAGTTAGTGATCTATCTAATTTTATTGTAATTTAATCCATGATCTAACATATGCATTTTTAAAGATAACAGAAGGAAAAAAAATGTTTGATTATTACCTTTAGTGCCAAAGTACACGCCTTGAATCATATTGTTTTTAAGTAGTCATTCTTGGTGAGCCACCACATATAAAAGGAAGGTCTTACAGCAAATATCTAGATCCTGCGATGCATAATTTTTTTTTGTCAATGGCTGTAGAGAAGCAATGCTCCACTCCATAGGAGCGAAGGCGACGATAAGCGGTCATAACATAATTTCTACTATGCTTTCCCCAATTTCCATAGCATTTCTTGAAAATATGTGAGATGTAACATTAAAGAGAGAAAAGAAATCAATCACTTCTATAGTTCCACATGAGTAATTTATCATCGTCAACGCTACATACCTTCCTCCTCGCATCCTAAACAAACACAAAATACATTATTCCATTTTAATAACAACAATATATTCGACTCTTCGACTCGTTATAATCAAATAACAACATAACATAGCTTAAATTGTATCCTCGTGATAACCATCTCTCATTCTCCACTCAACTTAGTACAAATTTAAAGTATGAAAAGATTCAATAACATAAAAGATCTACATTAATAAAACTTCTAGTTTCAGACGTTAGGCGTTATCGCTTCTGTATTTCTGCTTAATATCTCTTATGTCCGTAAATGATGTATGTGAGCAATTTGATTTCAAAGGGCTAATAACAGATACACATATGTATTTCTTAGCTTCTAATAGTGGCAAGATTCTAAACCAAACACATCTTATTCTTCATATTTCCAAACCATAAAAAACCAAACAAACAAATTCACAACAACACTTCAACTTTATTACACCACTAACAAAATCACAAAACCAAAACAAAACACTCCTATCACACCAATCCAACAAATACCTTCCAATCACAAAAAAAATACCAAAAAAATTAACAATAACATTATATACCCCCTATTCAAACAACACATATCACAACCCATCACAACAAATCCTAAACAACAGACCCCCCCCTCCCCCCCCCCATCCTCTCACTACCCAATATCACCACCTCTCCCCCCCCATATACCCCCCCATACACATTATATCAGCACACATCACACTCTCACACTAGTGTGTGAGAGAGTGAGGTATCCATAATGTGCTCGTTCCACATATGTAAGATGAGACCACTGATTGGGTCTGTGTAGACAGAGTTCTAAAGAATGAATCTTACATTAGTAGAGCTATTATAATAGAGTCCAAATATGATATGAATTAGAGATAATATTAAAGAGATCTGACTATATATGGTACAAGTCTCTTTAGTATTGTAACACGCTTCCACACTCACTACATCTTGTGGTGATATTACTGAGTCTAGTCCAGTGTTTGCAGTTCGCCTAGCTGAAGTGTATATTATTCCCCACTTTTCTCTCACATTTGTTATCTCCAAAGACATTCGTGTCTCACTATATCCTCTGGGTGAATGGGATCATGTTTTGAGTTTTAACAACTAGGATTCTATTAGTTGTACATTTTGTGAATTGCAACCTATTCCTGATTGTTTACCTCATAATTACGCCTAATTAATAACCATCATAAGTGCCCCTCTGTTCATCTATGCGTGAACTGATCAAAATGTGATGTTCTAGCTCTCCGTCATTGAGCACAGATATGATAAATAGACTCTATTTGGGAAGACATCCTTCGTCATCATTTCGGGACTATGATAGTCTCGCTTTTGCTAGTTTAAACCGGGAGAAGGCCAGGACATAACCTGTATACTGACTATACCAGACTCTGTGTATAGCCATATGTTGGATCTCAATGTGTTATAGTTTCCGCGCTCGATACACTTAGTGTGTAGAATCGTACATTGTCAAACAGGTCATTTATATGTATTGTCAGAGATATCCTTCTAACATAGCATTTGAGAAAGCATAGCCAACGGTTGGTCTGTGTAGCTCGATGTGTGGAGATTGTCTCGCGCTACTCGCCATATTTTTAATTGAATATCTGTGATTCGTTCACTCTTGTTTCTTACATGTAAAGTGTACTTGCTTATTTCCGATTCATTAAATTTAGTGGATCTAAGTCCTAATGTAGTCAACCTAATACCATCGTATGTTGAGTGTGTAAGTGATAGTTGTAGAAATATGTTTTGGTCCTACCAGGTTCAATATGAGTGTGCATAGTTGCATGGTTGATCATTGAGTGATGATGGTCGTCTTTGATGATGAGGAGCATACTGATAGTCACTAATGTGATGTTTGCAATGCCTACCATTTAATAGAATGTTGGTGGTCTTTGGTGTGTTATGTTGTGTAAATGTTTCAGCACTTTGTTTTAAGTTATAGAGTACAGTTATAAGCCTCATGAAGCGTGGCGCATGACGAACTACATCTTTTTATTGAAATCTCCACAGAACTGTATCTAATGTCTGTTATAAATGGACTCTGTTATATAGAGGTGTCTCCGGTTCTATACATCTTTGAGTCGTGCACTAGACGATGACTATGATAGTCTCTGTTACCTCTCCTAGGAGAATCGATCTTTATTGTAGTTTTAAATATGTCGCAGTGTTTATGCATGTGCGAGTGATGTTACAGACATATTGTGTGACTCATGATCCTAAGGTATCAGTAGAGAGTCTGTGGTTTAAAATGTTTTTTACTTAGGTCTATAACCATAAGTATTTCAATAATCTCTATTGGCGGGGATTGTTATTCAGAAGACGGTTTTCAGGGGACAATGCATAAGTCTCATCACTCTATTCTCGCTACATTTAGTAGGTCAGCTTAATAGCTCATGCACAGATGTTTTTTTTGCATTAGTTTGATTACACTTAGATATGTGAATCTTAACATATAAGGTGATGGACTTGTTTTGCAGATTATCATTGTGTGCAAGTTGAATTAGCGAAGAGGTATTATTAGTTTTTCTGTATGTAGTGATAGCAGAGTTACTAATGACTGATGTGTAAAGATATTAGGATGAGATTATACAGCAATCTTTCCTATTGGTCTGTATAGACCAGACGCTACGCCAGATCCGAGCTCGGCGCGCTACCGATGAACAGGCGTATGTCTTGCTGATTTCGAGTGATTGTTAAGTAGTGACGATATATATCATAGAGCGAGAGTGTTATAGAACATGTCAGTGTGCTTATGATCGACGCGCGCTGGTTTGTGTCTTGTCTCGAGATGGAGACGCCGTGTATGAATGGAGGAGCCCCAGTGTCTCATAAGGAGGACGAGATGCGCCGTACAAGACCTCACACCAATGTGTGCACTCTAACCCAGATGTAGAGCGCACTTAGCACTCCGTCACCATATGCGCTGTTGGGCGCACAAATTGGATGCACCACTCCTTTGTTATCCATGAGGTCCTTGGTTTCCGGAGCCTGGAGTTAATCCCAAGAGTGTCTACTGTGTGTTACCATGTCAGATGATGACGCACAAATGTGTTTAATATGCTAAGAGGCTGTCTCGACTCTTATAGAAATGTGATGTGAATCGCTTTACGACTGCTGGGATGTCACATGGATACATTGAGGTGACTCGGTGTCGGAAGGATCGCTTGTTGTGATTGAAGGTTTGCGTCTATGATCGCTGCCTGGATCGATGATCAAAGGACAGAGACATCGGAGCATTGAGGATCTCCAGAGCGATGAGGCCTGAGGATCCCGAGGAGGGATCCCAGGCGGAGGAGCTGATCTCGTCTGAGGATCGAGGTTTTGAGATCCCAAAGAGTGATCTCCAGCGAGGAACATGATCCGTAGGATATAGGATGAGGGATGTGATGACACTCGAGGTTAGATCTGCCGCTGACTAAGTAGATATCATGAGAGGAAGGAGGTTGACGATGCTAAGGAGGAGGAGCCGCGCTGTCTGAGAGTCTGATTGGACCGTGATAGATACGTTCGTCGAAGACGAGACATGGAGACTTGTCTCGGCTATCATACACTAAACATCTGACGCCTAAACGCGACAGCCGATACTTGAGAGAGTTCCCATCTTTGTCTGTTTAAATTAGTCTAGATACGACTCTAAGCGATTTAAGGTATGATAAAAAATGTAGATAATTATGTGCAGCTGAAGAGAGAGAGAACTGTGTAGACCATAGAGACTGTGTAGAGCAATGTGATCTCTAAGGACAATCACATGGAGAGCACGCATCAGGCTATGTAGTGCATAAGACATGCTCAGAGTGTCCATTAGTGAAGATTAAACCGCACCAGCCCTACCTTAATGAGTGTAAACCACTTGGTACTACTCGTTGAGCGTTACATCATCGCGTGAGCACTAGCCTCGTGTTATTGGTGGATCATGTGATGCTTGGCGCTTGGTATTGATGAGTAGATGTGAACGGCGAAGTGGATGTGACTAGGTGGCCCATCTCGTTAGGAGATTTGTACGTAATGACTAGACCTTAGTTTCACTGCGTGGTAGGGGAGATGTAGAGAGATGGTGAGTGTTATGCTGCAGCTGCTAGTAGTCATAGAGCACCTAAAACGTCAGAGCGAGTGATTTTTGAAGTGTTCAGCGTATTGAGACTGGAGAAGGGTTTGGATTAGAGTTGGTATCTACCACGGGGCAAAACGCGAGTAGGACCAGGAATCTATTGCTAGAGCATGATGTGTAGTTGAGCTGAGTGGATGTTGGTTAATGTGGAGAGTTAGAGCTGTACAGGTCTTGAAGGAGCATGGTAGGATGAGTCTAGTCTTATTGGTAGGAAGTTTAATTTGAGGTATCAGTTGGACTGAGCTCCAATCGGCAGATTCGCTAGTAGACTTTCGGCGCTGGGAGACGTGAGATTTGTCACTATCGATTGATTGATCTTCTATGGCATTGCTACTTAGTCTGAAACGCGGATAGAGAAGTAGCAGGATGAGGAGGGTATCGTGCTATTACAGCTGTGGGCGAATGCGAACATGGAGCAGAGAGTTGGGTGAGAGATCGTAGTAGTGTGATGAGGAGACGATCACAGGAATGAAGGGAGTATTAAGAATAATAAACAATAAACAATTCAGGAGGATAACACGTTTCCAATGATCTAAAACTAAAAACACCTCGCACCTCGTGATACTTGCAGGAACTTAACTGACTAAGAAAAAGATTCAAGTTTTAGGATAGGGTTAAGGATAACGATAGCAAGTACTATTAACCAGCCATGGGCTGCAATCTCATCTAGGCATGACCGCCACTCCAAGACCACATAATACGGGCCTGATGAGTACGCACAAGTTAAACATAAACATTATACATATACTCACCCGAAAATTACATAAAAGATGGTTCAAAATCGGAACCCTTTGATGGATCGACAACATATATTAATCATGGTTGTTTCAAATAAGACAACTACGGGTATGTTGTGTTGGCACAATGCCATGTTATTGTCCATTTACCTCGCATAATAACACAACAAAATGGGCCTTAGGTTCCTTTTATACAAATTTCATAACATTACGAGACAATCCAGATGTGAACAGAAACAATAATGGATGTATAACGCAAAAATGATGGCTAGGATAGCTAAAGGCATAAATGGCCAAAGAGCCATTGACGATTGAACACGATGTATGTTTCACAACGCACTTAATTAATATAGTGTTATTAAGATTGAAGTATAACGATGTCATATAAAACATGGCTCAAGATTTAAAGATGTAATGTTGCAGCTCGTGGAGGTTGTTGAGGCGAGTGTATTCTCGCACTTCCTACATTATTTCACTTTTCGCATCCGGCAACACAACCTCAACTACTTAGGTTCTTCACAACCCAAAGCAAAAAAAAATGAATGGCCTTATACACCAACTTTATGACACCCAGTTGGTATATAATACCTTCTATGTATTCATATCTTTAACGATAAAGCCCTAGGTAACCTTTAGAATTACCAAAATCACCAAAAACCGATATACCTACGTGTTTCCCAATGCCGGTAATCCATTTTTTGCTTATGTGGTTTCAAACAAATGTGTTCCATTCTCAAAGCCTTCCCACACATTAAAGACAGGTTTCTCCAATTGAGGCATAAACACACTCCTCCCTAATTATTCTTAAGTTGGCAAATGAGATGACGTCCTGGAAAGATAGAAACGACAAACTACAGCAAAGGCTATATTTGATAAACCATCAAAAAAAGAGGATTAATCCGTCATGGCTGCAAAGTTAGTAACTTGCCCCGCCAAGATGCGGATAATCTCAACTTTATACATTTTTAGGCTTAGTTTATACACTTTTGAACGCAGCTTATACACGACTCATGATCTATGAGATCATTTTTCATTTTCAAGTTATAACAAGCCCATAAGTTAAAAGAGCCAGCATAAGTAACAATTGACAAATACCAAAACCAAACATGAAAGTAAGCATTAATATATTTAATAACTCACCATCCTACTTATCTAAATCTTGATAAATCAATAAACATCAGCTCCTTTAAATAAGCTAACCTTTGGAAAGAAACAAATCCCAGTAAATCAAAATATCCACAAAGCAAATCACCCACCTAAGGTCACCAACGTCACACATCATGAACGGCGGCAAGGAAGAGATCGGTGGCATCGAAGAGACTTGTGGGCAGGCGGTGAGACGACATTGAAGAGAGCTGTGGGCAGGCGACGAGGACAAAGAGAAGAAAACATGGGAGAGGTTTTACCTCTGTTGGAAGTTTTATGTGTGCGAGAGTTAATACCACGTATGTGAGAAATAAACACGTAGTATATTGAGCTTGAAACACGTAGTATATCGGGCTTGGTGAGCTTAGGAATTCGTATCTTGAATAAACATTTATTGCAAACACCTCCGGGTTTTAATAAAGTTAATAATAGTACTACATCGAAAAAGAGTACAAATATAGAATTTGGCAAAGTCTTCACAAAGGGTTGTCTAGCACAAGTGGTCAGTGTTGTTGAATTGATTTATGGCATAACAGACCTAAGTTCGAGTCTTACCGAGGCGTATTTTGTGCTATTTTTTATATATATCGAAATTGTTAAACATAGTACAACGAAATTGGGTATTTACATCGAAAATGGCATAGTATAACCAACAGAGGTGTTAGCACAGTTGGTTAGTTGAACTTCCTTAAGTTCTGAGTAAGCAAGTCCAGTGTTTGAGTCTTATAAACGTTATTTTTTAATTATTTTAATTAAATCTGGTTACATCTAATTTCAGGTATTATTATCAAAATTGTAATACATTTATCGTCCAGCTCAATTGGTTGGGGATTTGTTGTGTGATTGAGGAGGTCACGAGATCGATTTTTGGAAAAGGCTTGTTTTTTTAATTATTTTTTTCTCTATCGAAATTGTAGTACTTTCACCGAATTTGTTAAGGGTTAATCGAATTTTGTAATAGGCAATTTGTTAGATAATTTTAATTTGTAACTTTCATCGAAATTTCTAAGAAGACTTGCCCGAGAAAGAACACCGAAAATTGCTTTGTCTGAGATCCTTCTTGTCCGAGAAAAGTTTGATCGAGAAACGACTTCATCTAAATTGGCTTTAATCAAAATTAGACATCAAATTTGGTAACTTTGAAGGCAAATCGAAATTGCAAATCAAAATTGTTCACCGGAATTAATTGTCAAATTTGTTAACCGAATTTGTTTAATCAAAATTGCAATCGAATTTGAACTTACACGTCATCACAACACAACTTTATCTCCTTAATATCCATAATCTTTCATAACATACATCAAAATGTCATATAACAAAGATCTTCAAACACAAACATCAAGTGCTCTTCACAATGCCATCATGGAAGCCGATGGAAAAGATCGTCCTCTAATTTTAGCATCTGGTAATTACATTCAGTAGCAATCCCAAATCAAAAGATACATTGACACCAAACCGAACCATTAGCTTATCTACTTCTGTCTTAAGATTCCACCATATCAATACAAGTTCAGAGTTCCTGATGCTGATGCAACACCTGCTACACCTGGTAATGATGGTACTCCACAACAACCAAGGGAAGAGGTAAAGGAAACATTTGCAACTGTTTTAGAGGACATTCAAAAATGGATCACTGTTGAAGCTGAAGCAGTTCAGAACATTCTTACGGGGATTGATAATGATATCTACTCTACAGATGATGCTTGTCCAAATACAATAGAGATGTGGAAAGCAATTGAAAGGTTAAAACAAGGTGAGTCAATCAATGTACACGATCTTGAAACCAATCTGTATTGGGAATTTAGGAAGTTTACCTCACAGGAGGGTGAATCACTTGATTCGTATTACTCAAGGTTTTACAAAATGATGAATGAGCTTGTTAGAAACCAATGTATTGTCACCAATCATCAAGTCAATGTTTAGTTCTTAAATCAACTTAAACCAGAATGGTAAAGGTTTATGACCATTGTTAAGCAGAACCAAGATTTGAAGAATGTTTCTTATCATAAACTATATGACATCCTGAAGCAACACTAGAATAAAGTCAATGAGATAAGAGCTAAAAGACTAGCACGTACTGCTAATCCACTTACACTTGTTACTCAACAACAACCAGTTTATCATCCTTAACCCATTCCCACCCACTACACTCAAAGTTCATCAACCAGATCACAAGCTGCTATCAGAAACAGAGGTAACGCAATTGCTAATTCTCCTCCACCTACTTATGATCTAGAACCTAAAGTAGTTGCTGATGATGAAGCCTCTTCAAAGGAGAAGGAGATTGACAAACTCATGGGTTTAATCTCAATGTCTTTCAAGAAAATCTACAAACTTACCAACAACAACCTCAGAACTTCATCAAACACCAGAAACACGAATGTTGATAATACTCCAAGATCTAATAGAGGAACTAGGTATGACAAACAGACTAGGCAGTATGATAATTAGAGGGCAGTTAATGTTTTTGGGGCTAGGGAAAATGTAGGTACTCAGGTAGTGCAGCAGACTAGGATTCAGTGTTTTAACTACAAGGAATTTGGGCATGTATCAAGGGAATTTAAGAAAGCAAAACGATCACGGGATTTAGCTTATCACAAGGAAAAGATGATGTTGTGTAAGCAAGAGGAAGTTGGGATTCAATTGAGTGCAGAACAAGCTGATTGGAGAGATGACACAGATAATAAACCTGAAGATCAGGAATTAGAAGCACATTACATGTACATGGCAAATATTCAAGAGGTCACTCCAGATGCTGCTGAAAAGTCTGGACCCATCTTTGATGCCGAGCCATTGTAAAAGGTACATAACAGTGATGATGATTATAATGTGTTTGCCACTGAGAGACAACATCCTGAGCAACTTGAATCTGTTAATGACACATATGTAGTGGAACAATGTGATACTAATATCACCTCAGATTCATCAGATATGAGTAATAATGGAGAAGAGACTGACCAGGATGATCAAACGCTTCAAAAAGAACGTGAATTGCTTGTTTCTTTAATTGAACACATGAAAATTAAAATTGATGGAAGCAAACAAACCAATAAGTCTTTAGAATCATCAAACAAAGCTTTAAGAGAAGCAAACACGTTCTTAAATACAGAGCTTAAGAGGTACCAAGATACTGATTTTGTTAAAAATGCTCGCCTTAAATGTGCAACGGCTTACGGATTACTCGAAGAATAAAAAGTCAAAACTGAAAAGTCTTTTAGTGCTTATACTAAAAAAATACTAAGTTTAAATCAAAAGATTTCAAAAATGGAAAATGAGCTGTCTGCACATAAACGAACAATTTCCATAATTTCAATTCAAAAAGAGGAACAGGAAAAGATTTTCAAAACTCATGAAGATAAAGAAATTGAAAAGGTCATCAGTTTAGAAAATCAAGTTAAAGTTTTGAATGACATTGTTTATAAAACCAACCAGTCAGTTCAAATAATGATTATGCATAATCAAAATTGTAAAACAAGTTTTGTCAAACCTTAGTACCTCAAGAAAGCTCAAAGTGCGAATCCACGTTTGTATGATATATGATGCTATAATGATAATCTTGCTTCAATTTTAGCTTATGAAACTGACGAAATGATTCGTCTTGCCCAAGAAAGTCGATCAAAGTTAAGTGATTTAATAAAACCTTTTGATTATAAAAACGTGAATAATCTTTACGAATTGTTTGTTCATCAACTTGAAAAGTCAGCTGAACAAAATTATTTCTCAAACAATTCAAAAGTGATTTATGCACCTAAAAAGAATGTACACACGAAAGAGGTTTTCATAAAATGAATGATTTTATTGGAAAAATGAATGGATAAAACACTTTCATGGTCTAAAAAATGTAGTGAAAAATTTGAGTTCATAAAACAAGATTGTAAGACTAGTGATTCACCTATTCGGGGGTCAGGGTTGATCAAAGAACATAAGATGAAACATCTTTTCTAGTGAGAGAAAGTAGAGAAAGGGTGGATGAAAATGATGTGTTCATTTGTTTAGAATGAGAAGGATACACAAATGATTTCACCAACACCCCTCATGGAGAGCCATGAGGGGTATTTATACTAAAAGAAAAAGGTAAACTATTCCTAGCTTACATAAGTAACCCCCACGTGACACGCAGTGTCCAAGTCTAGTCTAATTCACGTATAAGACACCAGCTTCATTAAAAAGTGAGGCTAACAATCTCCCATCAAGATGGTGTCACACGTGAATTGGTTACAATGTTCCCTATAAGCAAAAATAAAGAAAAACAATAAGAATGAAATCCAGTATTTCTTGAGATCGTCTTCAATGACCTTAATCTACTTGAAAACTCAAGCTTTATTTCTTTAGCTTGTAGACGAACATACTGCTGAGGATGACATAGAAGTTTTCTTTACTGAACCTGGTCTTGATTGGATTTCTGCACATAACTTCCTGACACGTCTTCAAAAGCTTTCTTCATACGCTTTTGGTCACCTCGAAGTTTCTGAATTAGTTGCATGTCTTGAGAAAGCTTCATTTTCTTGCACTTCTATTCATGTCAAAGTTTTTTGAATCTGCTACTTATTTGTCATCTCAGCTCCCTCCCAAACAGTCACCACTAAGTCTGATAAGAATTAATACGATAGTCTTCTCAAAGACCTCCTTTCTCATTTAGGATACTCTATGGGAAGGGATGATATCATCAACATCGTCTCTCATAGGAAGCATTCCAGTCTTGTTGAATTCAACCAAAAACCCAAAGTACACACTTTAACCCTTGAAGTCGAAAACGTAGCACCAAAATCAATTAAGACCCGAAAATGTACTTTTCTCCCTCCAGGAAAGTGAAGATATAAATTGCTACACCAAAGTCAACTAAGTCCCGAGTGTAAGCAATTTATCCCTCTATGTAGTCAAAGCGGTAACACCAAAATAGTAACATAAAAAAATCAACTAAGTACCGGATGTACACATTTCTCCCTCCAAGATGATGACTAACTGAGGAATCATCCTACACATGTGTACATATTAAATCAACTAGAACTGCTTACTTAGCTTCATATACCCGTGATTGCATAAGCAATACGCTGTGAGAAGATGTCAGCAAAAGAAAGAAAAAAATACTCTCTTTACAAATCTCTCTTGATCAACCCAATCTAAATCCCTTTATCTATTATGTAGGCTAATACTGATGACCATTGATGGAGACAACCCGATGAAACGAACTCGAGAATGAAGCAAAATCCCAGACTTATGACTTAAGCTTGTACTATTCGTGTGACGAAGAACGGTGCAGAGGCAAATCTCTAAGTACCATATACTCACCCAAAAGTATATAAAAAATACAACACCTTATCACAAACTGTATATACCTGAACAAGTCATCTTCGTTGTCGAGAAAAGAAAAAAATCGAAGATGAAATAAGTACACTCCCTGTGAAAGTCTACTTCAATACCAAATAAGTAACATCGGAAAAGAACCCCGTAGTCATTAAAATCAATACTACCCTTTAAGAGTGAAGATGAATTTTGATAAGGATCATTTTAGTGTAATGTATTGTGTTTGTTGTGTTGTTGTTCGTGATTTTTGATGTGTTGTGATTGTTAACAAATATCAGGCTCAATAAATAGAACATAAGCACGGTCCATCCAAGTAATAAAACCCGGCCTTTTATACTTTACCCGACATGATAATGTTTTAATACTCGATGAATCCATTAACATAATTTAATCTTTAGCCATAACCCACGGTCCAGCCTAACAATATAACTCATTTGCCCATCATAACAAACAAACCTATACTCGATCCAATCCACTTAATTGAAACAATTACCAGCCCAACTCAACTTTTGCAATACTCGGCCTAGTATCTGATCCATTTCTTGATATGATAAATAGATATCAATCTCATTTTATTAGGGCAAAAACCCTAATCATATTTACACACACCCCTATCTCTATATTTCATACGCAGAGCAAAAATCTTCCATCATTCTTCTCAAATCAACGCCACCAAGCTAATCAATCACAATCTCTTTATCATCATATCAATCCTTATAACTTCAAGATCAAAAATAAACATGTCACATGTGTCATTCAGTTCATATGCATCCATCACGGCTTCAAGATCCTTTGGAGGGTCTCAGGTAGGTTGCGTCTTGATGTGTTTACTTTCATTTAACAAAAAAAGGAGGGGATGAAACAATTTTGTTTTAGTCCATTCTCCAATATTTTGAAAAGTCCTGAAAGATGTTATACTTCTTAAAGATCTATGATGGGTTTTATTCAAAAAAATCTTTATAAGATTTGTAATTAAATTAAACAATCTGAGATCACGATTAATTATTTATGTTTGAGTCAAATGAGATTGTGATGGGATAGGATTAGTTATAAATGTTGGATTTGTTGATGATTGACTGTGACGATCGGATATTAGGATTAGATTTGTGGATTTGTTGGATTGAGGTTGTGGCTGTAATTGATATTGGTTGTAGATAATTGTTGAGGCTGTGTTGATGTAGTTGTTGAGGTATGATTGATGTTTGTTGTAATTGTTGGCTGAGAATGGATGGTTTGTTGTTGTTATAATTGATGTTGTTGTGGTAATAGTTGAATCGAGTCTATCCTCTTCTTTCTTCATTTCTGTCTTTTTCTTGTTGACCTTGGACTCGACGGACTCAGTGAGTTGACCCGGTCAACTTGGTAATTACCGAGTTGACTCGGTGTTGTATAGGTTGTGACAAATTTTGGGTAGAGTTTCTGTTCAGGAAATGTAACAAACCGCCATAATAGGTAACCCTTGTAAACATAAACTGTTGAAATATTGAAGAAACATAAACCGCGGTGGCCAGTGTCACATTCCGTCGTGACCAGTGTCACATTTCGCGGTGGCCAGTGTGCACATTCCGCGGATCTTCAAACACATTTCGCGGACCTTTAAACATATTCCGCGACCTTCATCCATTTTGCATAAACCGCTATTCTTCAAAAATAAGCCCAAAAATGTTTGACCAAAATAAGCTGTTTGAACCCACGAAAAGCTGCGAATAAGCAGTATAACCCCGTAAAACCCACATAATCTGTTAAACGCTCAAATAGGCTTGTAAAAAGCTCGAAAATAAGCTGATGAAAATGTATAGACCAGATCTGTAATAAAGTGACCCAGATCTGCTTATTTGGTAAGTTTTGGAAAATAAAGTGACCCAATTTTTTTTATCATAAAGCATAAACTAAGCTGTTATAAAACCAGAATCACATAATACAAAAAACAATTTCGTGGCCTTTTCCCATAAAATAAGCCCACGAAAATAAGCTCTAATAAGCTGTTCATAAGCTGGCAGCCTCGAACAACACAACACGAATACAAGACACCCCCGGTTAGCTCTGATACCACTTGTAAGACTAGTGATTCACCTATTCGGGAGGTCGGGTTAATCAAAGAACATAAGATGAAACGTCTTTTCTAGTAAGAGAAAGTAGAGAGAGGGTGAATGAAAATGATGTGTTTATTAGCTTAGAATGAGAAGGATACACAAATGATTTTACCAACACCTCTCGTAGAGAGCCATAGGGGGTATTTATACTAAAAGAAAAAGGTAAACTATTCCTAGTTTACATAAGTAACCCCTGCATGACACGTGGTGTCCAAGTCTAGTCCAATTCACGTGTAAGACATCAGCTTCACTAAAAAGCGAGGCTAATAAAGATGTTTAATCTTTTCAAAATGGCCTTGTAAGTTGTTTGGAAATAATGAATGATAAATACTAGAACATTCCAGTCAGTCCGGAAATGAAAGCAATCAGTGAACAAAAACTGAACCCAGCTGCTAAACGTCTACAAAGTGCTATTTTTGAATTTTATCACAATTTGAAAGAAGAAATAGTTGAAGATTTGAAATATTTTAAATCTCTTAAAAATGAAGTTGAATCTCTTCAATCTCAACTTGAGACTCAAAAAACACAGTTTTCAAACGAAATCAATAGACTTTCTAAGGAATATTACTATGATGATCACATGAATGCTATACTTGGTGTGTATACAGATATTGATGAATATTCTGATTTGGCATGTAATTATTTGGAATCAATTGAGAAATGTCAACGTCTTGAAAAAGAGCTTTAAAAATGAAGTGAAAATGTTAACAACAAATCATTCAATGAATTGTTAAAAAAGTTTTTAGAACTTGAACAACACTCAATTAATCTTAAACTTGCTTTACAGCAATGTCAAGAACAGATGAAAAATGACAAAGTTTAGAAACAAAACGAATCTTCTTCATTTCGAGATCTTAATGAACCATATTTCGTGATAAATGATTTGAAAGCTCAATTACAAGACAAAGACATTGCAATAAGTGAGTTAAAGAAACTCATTGAAAAGATGAAAGGAAAGTATGTGGATACTAAGTTTGAAAACTATAACATCCCCATTTTTGACATATAGCAGCGGAAGCTAATCTGGGGTTTTATTTCATAGTACAACAGTCATAATCATAGAAAACGACTCAAAAGAGACGTTTTTAAAAGATAAGTTATCATTTATTATTTCATCAGAGTTTTTACAAACAGAGGTCCCAAAAATCTACATGAAAACATAAAGTTTGAATGATAACAGTTTAGCCATCTTCAAGTCCGTGCCACTTCGTGCCATAAGTTGCTCAAATACCTGAGATAAACATGCTAAAAAGGTCAACACAATGGTTGAGTGATATTCATAGGTTTATAGTAAACAGTTTGAATACAAGTTCAATAGTGGGTTACGTTGTTATACACCCATAAGTGTAATAATTGCAATGAGTACAATTATTATAGAAAACAGTATTATTGCCCGAAGCTCATGCACCGAGACCTTGAGATAATCAATAATCACAATAAGTTGCCCCAACGGGTGCCTTTGCCAAACACCCGCATAGTGTTTCAAATGAAGTGCGTTTGGTTACCAGAAAGTATAGGTACACCAACGGGGAAGCTCAGTCCCAAATAGATCTATTCACAGCATTCGCGCTTACTCCGAAAAGTAATTAACGGTTCATGATAGTGGGGTCTTAATGGCAAAAGTAAGGACTTAGGCAATAATATATCAGGATAGCATACAGTTGGAAAAATACTCGTATTCATGGTTTATAGCATGTATCCCCCTCGCGGGTTTATGAAAACATTAGAAGATTTAAAATGCGAGGCTATGAACTCACCTTAACAGGGGAAATCTGATTGATGGCAAAAGTATATAAAGTGAAAGTAACGGCTTCGTCACGCAACCTGGGGTAATATGTCAAGTCTTAGTGTGATGGTTTATGTTTCAAAACTTTATAAAGTTTAACGTATTACTTTGATTTATTAATTTATGGAAATATTGTATCACTGTTCGGGCCATCATAATTCAGAGGTCATGTAGTAAACGTTTGAGGAGCCAGGACACTTTAAATCGTAAATCCAGCAAACTCGTCAAAACGTATACCCAAATGAAACTCCTCACATGAAGCTCCCTAGTAACGTGATACGATAAGATTTTAAGTTTCTTCAAAAGTTAGTCGATGATAAATTACGTTAAATATATAACATAATTGTTTTATAATGCGCCGATCGATGATTAATAACGATAATTGTGTCGGGTTTTAATAAAATCAGGTTTTATAATATTAATATATATTTTTATAATTTATATAAAAATATTATATTTTATATTTTTAAGTTTGCAAAAATGGCAATATATACCCTTGGTTTATAAACTTTTACAAGTTTAGTCCTTTATATATAAAGTATATATAATTTAAACCTTTGACTTTATAACTTGGCAAGATAAGTCCTTATAGTTATAACTTTAGAATAATGACATTTTCAGCCCCTCTAGTTATAAATTTCAGAAATTTATGATATATACCCCTTGCATGGAAATAATTTACAAATCAAGTCCAAAAAGCTATGCAAGCTTATTTTAGGGTACCAAATGATATTTGCAGGTTATAGCTTATTAGAATAAGCTAAAATAAGATGTTCTAACATAACAAAAGTTTAGAAAAATGATTCGTCAGCTAGAAATTCAAAACGGGTCATTTTTAGGGTTTTAATCAAAAACGCATGGGTTTAAGGATTCAAGGCTTAAACAAGAGTTCATATATGATCTTAAGAGTATTATGAACATTCTAATACAGATTATAAGCTTATTGAACAAGATTTTGAGCTTACTTGAGCTAAAATGGGTCGAAATGGGGTTTTCGGGTTCGTACTCCTAGAAACGACTTCAAGGGCTCCTTTTTCTTGATTCTTAGCTTCTATTTTGAGCTTAGGGACTTCACTTGATCTTCTACTACTGCTAGAGAATGGCTAGAACTCCATTTGAGTGTGTGTGTTTGAGTTTGAAGGATGAAATGAAAGGAGTTTCTTGTTTTGGCTATTTATAGTGTTCAAAACCCTTGGTGCCTAAGTTTTTAATGTTTGATTAGTATCCTAGCTATCTTAGGTGACTAGGGGAGGCTATATGATGATTCTTAAAAGCTAGAAAACTATATATGAATGGTGTAAGGTGGTGGGAGATCACGGCTAAGAATGAGGTGACAAGGTGGTGACAAGGCCACCTTTGTGGCCAAGGAAGGTGATGGAGGTGCTTGGTAGGCTGATTGGTGATGTGGTGGTGATGGTTTAGGGTAGTTTAGGGTTTAGGCTAAGAGAGGTGTAGAGAGTGTATGGGGTTCGGTTATTAAGGGTGGTGACAAGGTGGTGTTTTTCTTGATGAGCAAGTATTGTAGCAAGCAAGGAGGCAAGGAGGTGAGTAAGGGTGATGTCATGGTGATGGTAAGGTGCTAGTTTGAGGTGCTTAAGGTGCTTGGTTGGTTTAAAATGGGTTTAAAATGAAAATAAGGGTGTCGGGTTGGTTTTGGTCTCGGGTTAGGGTTTTTGGTTTGAATTCGAATTAGGGTTAGTGTTTAGGATAGTTTAGGGTTTAAGATTAAGGTTTAGGATTAAGATTTTGTGTTAAGATTAGGGTTTAGGATTAAGGTTTTGGTTTCGGGTTAGTTTTTAGGTTAAGTGTTTTTGAATTAGGGTTTAGAGCTAGTTTAGGGTTTCGTTTAGGCTTTAGGGTTTTAGATTAGGGTTTTAGGATTATTTAGGGTTTAGGTTTAGGGTTTAGAAGTTGTGTATTGAGTGTTGTACCTTGTGCTAAAGAGGTGGTATGAAATCTAGAATGAGAATGATGAAAATTGGCAAAGTTTGAATTCTATGCTTAATGGACTTATACATTAAGCTTTAATGTGTTGTACATTGACTTGGAGGGAGATTATATTTTAAATTTTGTGTATTATACTTGTACACATGCTTGAAGGCTTGCACATTCATTTTATTAGGGTTTTGATATAAACGTTAACGTTTAATGCTTGTTTTGAAATAACGTTTTGAAAAGTACGTTAAATGGATAACGTATCTGGTAAAAAAGATATTAGAACATTGACTTGACATGTTAGGATGTTTACATGATATAAACATAGATATAGATGGCATTGGTTGTTGCGTGAGCTCATTTACTTTAGTTATGTAAACTATGTTACATAATAGAATAAAGCAAAAAAATTCCCTGTAAAAAGGTGGTATATATAGATGTTACATTGCATCTAATTTAATAGATGGATATTACATTGATGAAAATACTAAGTTGTTATAGTCCCCCAACCTTATAGAAATCTCGTCCCGAGATTTAGTTGGACTTCGAAGTGATGTTAAAAAATAGATGTGGATATTTGGCACGAATTTCATTTTCGCGTTCCCACGTAAATTCTGGTCCTCTTTTAGAGTTCCATTGTACTTTGACTATAGGAATACGACTTTGTCTTAGTTGCTTGAATTCTCGATCCATAATCTCCACTGGTTCTTCCACAAAGTTGAGTTTGTCATCAAGCCAAAGCTCTTTCATTGGAATGACAAGGGATTCGTCAGATAAGCATTTCTTTAGATTAGAGACGTGGAAAGTATTGTGGACATTTTTGAGTTCTTCAGGAAGCTCAAGTTTATATGCCACTAGACCAATCCGTTCAAGGATTTTGAGTGGTCCAATGTACCGAGGGTTAAGCTTTCCTCTCTTTCCAAAACTAATGACACCTTTTCGAGGTGAAACTTTTAACATAACACGATCTTCAACTTGAAATTCTAAAGGTCTTCGTCTTACATTGGCATAACTTCTTTGCTGATCTCTTGCAACTTGCTAACGTTGTCGAATTTGCACTATCTTTTCAGTGGTTTCATGAATTATTTCTAGTCCCGTGAGTTGAACATCTCCAACTTCGGTCAAGCAAACAGGTGATCTGCATTTTCGACCATAAAGTGCCTCAAATGGTGCTGCCTTAATACTGGCATGGTAACTGTTATTGTAAGAAAATTCCACTAATGGTAAGTGTCTTTCCTATCCTTTTCCAAAATCTATAACACAGGCTCGAAGCATATCTTCGAGTGTTTGGATGGTTCTTTCACTTTGTCCATCAGTTTTGGGATGATATGCCGTACTCATGTCTAATTGAGCACCCAAAGCACTTTGTAATGATTGCAAAATATGGATGTGAAATGACTGTCACGATCCGAGATGATAGATATTGGCACGCAATGCTGGGAGACTATTTCTTTGATGTAAAACCTTGTAAGGGTTTCCATACTATCTATCTCTTGGGTAGGGATGAAATGTGCGGATTTGGTAAGGCGATCGACAATGACCTAGATTGTGTCATGTCCGTTTGAGGTTTTGGGTAGTTTTGTGACGAAATCCATCATTATTCTCTCCTACTTCTTCCACAAATAATCGATCCGTTGTACTAGTAAGCCGATGAGCTTCCTGACATTCAGCTTTAACTCTAGAACATGTTAAACACTTGCCGACATATTCAACAATGATTGTCTTCATTTTAGGCCACCAATAGAGTTTCTTTAGATCCTGATACATCTTGTCAGAACATGGGTGAATAGAATACTTTGATTTATGAGACTCATGCATGATTAAGTCCTTCAAACCGCCGAAGAGTGGTAACCAACTTTAAATTCTTGTAGTACATCTGGTATCCATCCAGGACGATTTAAATGCCTTTAATCATATCCTCATAAGTTTCTACTTTGAGGTTTTTCTTCTTTGAGTGCTTCATTTTAGGCTTGGAGGATTTGTGATGGAAATTTTGGGTGAATGGTCATGACTAATGATCTAACTTAGAGTGGTTTGATTCGGCTTAAGGCATCTTCCACAACATTTGCCTTTCCAGGATGGTAACAAATCTCACAATCGTAATCTGCGGCAATTAACGGGAGCCGTCACCCCCAATAGATCTATTCACAATATTCGCGTTCACTCGCAATGCAAGTAATTAATGATTCATGATATGGAAATAATGGCACTGGAAGCTACTTAGGCAATAATATATCTGGATAGCATACAGTTGGAAAAACACTTGCATTCATGGTTTATAGCAGGTATTACAGGTTTATAAAGTATTGAAATGTGAGGTTATGAACTCATTAAGTCTTTGAAAAGTAATCACATTGTTATAAGATAAACGAGTATGTAAAAGAGTTTGTAACAAGCATGTATCCCCCTCGCGGGTTTATAAAACATGTAAAATAAGTAAAGGCGAGGTTATGAATCTCACCTGGTAGGTAGATGTAATAAATATTCTGAAATGAAAGCTGACGACCTTATCACAATCTTAACCGGGGAATGTTGATATAGTAAAATAATAGTAAACAGCCACGTCACACAACCTGAGTAGAATATGTCAAGTCTTAGGAATATTATACTTTAGAACTTTGGTTTAAGAGTTATGAGTTTGATTGAAGAGTTTGGAATTATTGTATTATAACAACCCAAGAATTTTCATCAACCTATTTTACTATTATCACAATTGTACGAGGAAATTTTTCGCTTTATTACATTACTTGCATTGTCAATATCTCATTAAGCAAGGTAACTTGTATAACTAAAGTAGACAAGCTCACGCAACCTATCTATGGCAATCATGTCTTTATATATTTCAAGAAAATATCATAACTTGTCAAGTCAATATCATCATATCCCTTTTACAAGGTACATTATTCCTATAATGTATTATTCGCAACGTTATATCTAAACGGGCTTTAAACCGTTATCGTATACCTCTAAACCCTAATTCCATTAACATCTAAAGTGAATGCAGAAGATACTAAAGAATATGTACAAGTAATATAACATCTCATATGAAATATAGAATCCCTTTAAATCAAAGTACAATTCCTTAAAAGCTCAGTATACAAGTCTAAAATCCTTAGTTATAAGTTTCAGAATGTTACGATATATTACCTCCTTGCATGGATTATAATTTACAAACATGTCCAAATTGCAATGCAGCTATATTTTAACATTTATTAGACATTTTTTTTATTTATAAAGTTATAATAAACTAAAATATGAAGTTTTAACATAACACAAGTTTAATTTAACGATTCGTTAAGCTAGGAAGTAAAACGGGTCAAATTAGGGTTTCAAAACGTAAATGCGCGGGTTTTAAGTTCAAATTCCTTCATTAATCAATAAAGTGGTTATTTTAACATTAGTTAAGCATGCTAGGATAGATTATAACAATATTTAATCATTATAACATTTAGTTTTAAGAAAAACGCAAAATTAGGGTTTCGGGTGTCGGTTTTTGGATAAAAATGAAAAATGGCTTTGGTATTGAGTTATGAACTTTAAAAGAGTATATTTAGGATAATATGGAACATTATAAGGTGTAGAAAGCAGAATTTAGACATTTCAAAACCTGGGTTTGAGCTTCAAGGAGAAAAATGGTGGAAACGGGTCAGAATCGGGACTTTCGGCTTCGTACGGCTAGAGTAACGACTCCCGGGCTTCGTTTCTTGGTTTCTTTTGCTTCCTTTCTGTACTTGAGCCTTCTTAAGATCACTTTGATAATTAGAGCAAAAGGATTGCTTTATAATGGGAAGTTTACCATTATGAAGCAATCCTTTCTCTAAAGATCCTTAAGTGATCTTAGAAGTGCTCAAGTATACAGAAAGGAAGCAAAGAAACCAAGAAGAAGCCCGGGAGTCGTTACTCTAGCCGTACGAAAGCCGAAAATGCAGTCCCGATTATGGACCCGTTTACACCATTTTTGCTCCTTGAAGCTCAACCAGGTTTTGAAATGTTCTAAATCTGGCTCTTACACCTTTAATGTTCATATGATCCTAATATACTATTGTTAACGATCATAAACTCAATTCATGCTCATTTCCCATTTGATCCATTAACCGTAACACCCGAAACCCATAATTTGCGTTTTTTCTTAAAACTAAATGTTTAATGATTAAATATTGTTTTAATCTATCTAGCATGCTAACTAATGTTTAAAATAAACCACCTTTATTGTTTAATGAAGGAATTTGACTTAAAACCTCGCGTTTACGTTGAAAACCCTAATTTGGGAACCCGTTTTTACTTCCTAGCTTAACGAATCGTTAAATTAAACTTGTGTTATGTTAAAACTTCATATTTTAGTTTATTATAACATTAATGTCTAATGTAATGTTTTAATAAGCTTGCCTGAAATGTGGACATGTTTGTATTTATAATCCATGCAAGGGGTTTATATCGGAACTTTCTGTTACTTATAACTTAAGGGCGTTGAATATGTGGGCTGAATATGTCATTTTATCAAAGTTATAACTATAGGGGTCTATTATGTCACTTTTCAAAGTACAAGGTTTACTTGGTATATCTTTTAAACTTGAAGGACCAAACTCGTAAAAGTGCAAACCCCAAGGGTATATTTTGCCACTTTTCAAACTCAAGGGTCTAAAATGTAACATTTTGAAAAAGTATAAAATCATGTTTAAAACCTTACAAGACATAACTTTAATTAACGCTTCTCGTGCTTAACATTTCCAGATATTGATTAAAACGCTTAAAACCGATTATATCGTATCACAATACTAGGGAGCTTCATATTAAGAGGTTTCATCTTGGTATTACGTTCTGACTGAGTTGTTGGGTTTACGATTTAAAGTGCCCTAGCTCCTCAAACGTTTACTGAATGACTTCTGAATTATGATGGCCCGAACGGTGATACAATAATTCCAAACTCTTCAATCAAACTCATAACTCTTAAAACTAAAGTTCTAGAGTACAATCTTCCTAAGACTCAACATATTTACTCAGGTTGCGTGACGTGGCTGTTTATTATCATTTTGCTATATCAACCTTCCCCGGTTAAGATTGTGATAAGGTCGTCAGCTTTCATTTTGGAATATTTATTACATCTACCTATCAGGTGAAGTTCATAACCTCGCCTTTACTTATTTACATGTTTTATAAACCCGCGAGGGGGATACATGCTTGTTACAAACTCTTTTACATACTCGTTTATCTTATAACAATGTGATTACTTTTCAAAGACTTATACATGCTTAAACCAGGAATACAAGTGTTTTTACAAGTTATATGCTATCCTGATACACTATTACAGCTACTGTCTAAGTTACATTATGCCAAAAGTCCCTCATTATCATGGACCATTAATCACTTACGGGTGAACGCGAATATTGTGGATAGATCTATCGGGATTGACGAATCCTGTTTGTGTTAGCCGGATAGGTAACCAAACACACTATATTTGAATTTCATAGGTATATGGAAATTACCTACACCGAGGGCCATTATCTATATATATATATATATATCACATCATTTTGGGTATATATATACACTAGTCAGTTTGTGTGCCATGAGCTTAGACCAGACTATACTATACCAGACAAGACCAGACAGACCAAACAAGACAATAACGCAGTAATACACTGTTACTATGATAATTGCATTCGTTGCAATTATTACAAATAACGGGTATATAATAACGTGACCCAAGATCATAACAATACCATTTTCATAATAATTGTGTTTGTACAATTATTACACTATGACTTGTATTCAAACTATTTATCAAACCTATGAATTTCACTCAACCTTTGTGTTGACTTTTTAGCATGTTTATCTCAGGTTATTGAGCAATATACGGCACGGAGTGGCATGGACTCGAAGATGGCTAAAACTTGTTATCATTCACATTGTAACTAGATTTTGGGACCTACTTTTGTAAAACTCTGATTTGAAATAAATGATAACATATCTTTTGAATAAACGTCTCTTTTGAAGTCGTTTTCTATGATTATGATTGTTGTATCCATGAAGTAATACCCCAGATTAGCTTCCGCTGCTATATTGTAAAAATGGGGGTGTTACAGAAAATCTCTAAAGAATGCAATGAATGGTAGCAAGAAGTGAAGAAACTTGAAGAAATATTATATACTTATTATTATTACTATCTTCTATTTTACTATGTACTTTATATTTTGAAGGGTAATAAGAGAGTTTACTTGTGATTTTTGCTAGTGAAATGTTAATACACCTTGTATTAGTTCATATTCAGCCCATGCTTCTTTATAATTAGCTTCTAATTAATTTACCAACTATTAATAAATTAATAAAATAATTAGTATATTAATTCTAATTAATATTATTTCTTCTTTATTATTTCTCTTAACGGTTCACTGAAGGCAACCCAAAAAGGACTCTACTTTTGACGTCAGTCTTACCAATTAGTTATGAACTTGGACACTAAATCCAACATCTTTCCCTTTTCAAATGATGAACATGGTTTGTATTTTGAGTAAACAAGTTAGGGAAGACCAATAATAAGATTTTGTATTGCCAGTTGGTTGATTGTTTTGAAGTTTAGATGAGCAAGTCTTTTGTGCCAAAGCCAGTTGAGATTTTCAATAGATTTGGCAAAGAAACAAGATTCTTATGCAGAAGATGTCATGTCAAGAACATATACATCTCTTACTCTTGGAGCAATCATAACAACTTCTTTTTTAGAGTTGAAGATTGTTCCTCTTTTCTCATCAAACTGAATAATATATTTAGCATCACATAGTTGACTGATGTTAACTAAATTATATTTGAGACCATTTACAAATGCTACTTTTGTGAAACTATACCATTACATTTAATAGAACCATATCCTTTAGTGATGCATGTTGAGTCATCTCCAAACACCACTTTTGGTCCTGGTTGTTCTACATATTTGTGTAGATAGCTTTTGACACCAGTCATATGCCTTGATCATCCACTATCTAGGTACCAGATGGGTTTCCTGATGTCACTCTGCACAAATAAGTTAAATGGTTAGTTTTGCTTTGAAACCCACCTTTTAGTGGGAGTCTTTGATCTTTTAACATTTGATGATTTAGTCTTTTTAGATTAGAATGCTTCAGCTTTCTTAGCTTAAAGTGCTTCACCCCTTCTAAACCACTCAATGTCATTGTGATTAGTTTTGGTATGAACTGTGATACCACAAGTTTCACAACCTTTTGTGACTTGTTGAGGGTTTCTTGGTTTGATTCCTCTTCCTAAAGAAATGACCCTGTTATGACTATGTGTATCATGATCATAACTTCTACAAATATCACAAAATGGATAATTAACATAATCATCAGATAGATGATCATTGAACCCACATTTTATGCAGATAGGAAATGGTTTTGATAGTCTTGAGGTTTTAGATCTTGATGAAGATCCACCTTGACTTTTGAGATGCTGAGTTATGTTCATGGTGGGCATATACTCAGAATGATCACAAGTTCAGTAATCAGTTATGTCACATTTTTTACAAAACAAAACTTTATAGCAATTTTTAGAAAGATGATTGTTCAGTCTACAAAGTTCCCAATTCTTTTGAATTAAGTTTTGTATTTGTTTTGAAGTGCATTTTGAGGAATCTGTTGAGGTTTGTTATTTCTGGAGTAAGATGATTGGTTCTTGCTAATTTGTAATTTTAGAACATTTAGTTCTTTCATTAGAACAAACAAAGGAATGCCATCTTCTATGTTTACATTCATCAGTTTACCAGTAGGAGTCGAGTTCCTTTTGGAAGCTGAAACATTTTTGTTATCCTTAGCAGGAGTTGAGGATGGTTCATTTATGGTGTCCCCTTTTAATGTTTCAGGTTTGAATGTTGAATTGGGCTTCAAGATTGACTTGATAGTCTTTGGTCCAGAAATAGGTTCAACACCAGCTAACTTCTCCAATAGAGGAAGAGGGGTGCTACAAACTGAAGATTCATCAGCTGAATCATACTCAGTAGCTGAAGAGTCAGTGATAGTAACTGAAGCATCAATTATTGTCACTTGTGACTTAGCTAGAAGAATTATACCAGTGTCATGATTTAGCAAAGTAAATCCTCCAGCTTCAGAAAATGAGGGTCGTTCAACGCCTGGAATGGACACTTTTGTGTCTTTCGTTGAAGATTTTACAAAGACTAAGTTTGTTTGCCCAGAACTAGAGGGGTCTTCATTGAGTTGATCAAGTCCCAAAATTCTTTTCTTTTGAGAGGGGATTTGTTCACTGATACACTGATTTACTTTATTAGAATTATTTAGCCATGTTTCAGTGATTGCTGTTAGCTCTTTCAGTTCTTTTCTTAAGTTTTTATTCTCTTTGAAAATTTCAGTGTTAATATGCTACATGGTAAGAAAATCAAGATTTACTTATTTTAATACTAAAAGTTGTTCTTTGCATGTATTCAATTCTTGAACAAGATCTCTATGTTTTAACACAAGATTGTTTCTTCGCTCTTCAACATAGTAAGAACAATACATAAATAATAAAGAAAAAGATTTTCTTTCATCAATATGTTCTCCATATCAAGAAGACTGGTTGTACCTATTCACATCGAGACTTCACCCCATTCACCAATTCTGCACACTCTTTGTCACTTTGCCAAACCAACATTTTCATTATCAGCCAGTGCCATGAGAACCTTTACTTCAGTTATATCAGTGTCATCTGATGACACATCTTCTTCATCCCATTCATATGCTTCAGCAATAAGACCTTTATTTTTGACCATTGATGATTTAGATGAAGTACCAGAACTGAGGAGGGCTAGCTTAGCCTTGACTTTGTTGTATTTTTCCTCAAAGTCTTTGTTAGGCCTTAGTTTAGGTTTCTGCCGAGAGGGACTAAAGATAGTGGTTTGATGTTTTTGAAAATGTAATGAGTATGAAGAAACTGAAGTCTTAAAAAAGTAGTCTCTTGCAAAGTGACCTTTTCTACCACATTTATGGCATATAGTGCCATCAGATGCTTTTGCACTACTAAACCTTTGAGACCCCTTTTTGAAGAATCTTTTAGACTTGGCTAAAAGAGCTCTTTCTTGATATTCTTCTTCAAGGTCATTCAAGTATTCTTGACTGCTTCTTGTATCCTTTTCATCATCATGACTATCTTGAAAGTCTTAGACAATAGAGGTTGATAAAAAAGCAGTTGACAAAAGGAGTTGCAGTGGAAAGAGATTTTTTCATTTTAGTTTCTTAAATACTATCAATGAGGTTTTCTTCATATTTGAGTTTACCAAATAGAGAAGAAAGCTCAGATTCTTTCACATGATTTGTGTTTCTGAGACTTTAGCAAAAACTTGGCCACTTCTTTGGTAACCCATTTATAAAACTAGTATTTATTTCAAGATTTGAGAGTTTGATGCCATCATTTACTAACTCATTCATCAAAGCTTTGTATCTGGTGAAAGTTTGTGTTAAAGTTTCACCTTCTTTGTATTTGAAGGTGTTGTAACATAGCTTTAGGCCCATGACCTTATTTTCTATCACATTAGAGGGGCCCTCATGATATAGTATCAGGTCATCCCAGGTAGATTTAGCTGTCAGACTATTTATGACAGAGTTTATTTGGCCATCTAGAGGAACAGGCAGGATGAGACTTTTGAGTCGCTGATCTAAGTTAGCACCCTTTCTCTTATCATTTGTTCATTGTACTCTAGGCTTCTTTTAACCAGCTGTCATAGGAACAAAAGGACCATTTTAAATGATGTTTTTGAATTGAGGTTCTATACCAATTATGTGGCACATGAACCTCTTTTTTTCAATTGGTGACATTTTCCACCTCTAGTACAGGAGCAACATTTAACTGGCCACCCCTATATTCAAGAGTCTGTGATACTTTTGCTGTTATTTTTAATGGATCTTGATTTAAAAAAGTATTTTGAGCAGTTATAAAAACTTTTGAAAAGGTTTTAAAGATTAAACTGCGCTGATACTACTTGTTGGTCCCTTTGAATGTGATATTAAGTTTAAACAAATATATGTAAACAA
Source organism: Tanacetum coccineum (assembly GCA_026074375.1). NCBI lineage: Eukaryota > Viridiplantae > Streptophyta > Magnoliopsida > Asterales > Asteraceae > Tanacetum > Tanacetum coccineum. The sequence continues at coordinate 60,891 of BQNB010014485.1, forward strand.
TATAATGAGCAAGTTTAAAACACATAGAAGTAACTTTTCAACATATAGGTTCTTATTAGAATCAAATAAAGAATCTATGACACACCTTGCTTGCGGAATAGCAAGATGGGTGAATGACAATTGGGGTGAGATCTACTCTTAACTTAAATTCTAACCAAAGTTATGAGTTAAAAAAAACAAACTATTCGACTAAAACTGAAGCTTCAGCTTCAGCAGTTTCTGTTCAGTTTGTTTGAGAGATAAATGATCTTCAATGTGTTTCACATTGATTGGAAGAGATATCATTTACTCTCATCATACCTTTCCTTTTATAGGCAAAGGAATTAGGGTTTACAAGTTTAACCTAGTCTACGTGGCAATCATTAAATGGGTGGTTGAGCTACCATTTAATATACGTATGCTTAATGGTACTAAGTATAATCCTTTAAGGAAAGTCGTTATACTTCTATACCAACTTTAGAAGTATTCATTCTCAAGGAGATTGCTTTATTCCTTTTGACATAAAGCAATATTTTTCCCGTCTTGTAAACCTTTTAGAAGTGAAACATTTTATTTCAATCTTCGAAGAAGGAGATCAACATCATTCAGCTTGGAGTTTTCAACCAACCTGAACTGAAGCTCTTGCTACGGTCTTCTTCAGTTTTTGAACCGCCACATAAACTGAAGTGTATATGATCTTGATCTTCTAAGTACTCGAAGAACTAAAGCTGAAGTGTCTTCAGCGAATACAAGCTGAACTGTCTTTAGCTTGTTTATACTTAGGTGATTTTATGTTTAAATCTAATGAGAGACAAAAAGGCTCAGCAACTGACCCAACACGATAACATAAACAAATGACAATTTTTTTAGTTTAAACTTATACAATTTCACATCTGATACAAAAAACCTGAATTTCAAGCTTTTGATCATGAAAATTTAGCAAACAGACACGTACTTGTTATCTGCAAATAACAGAACATACATTTAGTCAAAGGATGGCTCAAAAAACCAACCGAGCTAGCTCAGTTGGCCACCAAAGGTAACCTTAGGGAAGTATCTTTGAAGAGGTCTCAGTTTTGAGTCTCACCATGGACCTTTATTGGTGAAAATAAATAAAAACAGGATTGAGGTTTATCCTCTAAAGCGAATGTTTGAGGCTTGCATACTCTCCAATTAGATGTCACTGTGGGCTCGAATCACTAACTACTAACTTGTCGTTAAAAAAAAGGATGGCTAAAAAATTCTTCCCTCTAGAAAGTTGTGATGCCACTTAATTGCATACCACTAACGTTAAGGAGTAAGAAAATCATGAATGATTCTTAGAGCATGGAAACCCGATAAGTCAAACATCATAAGCCAACAAAGATTATATCAAATTATGCACATGAAAAATGTGTGTAAATATAAATATAAAGTAGGGTTAATACACAAATATGTTACTAAAGTTTGCCAATATGTTCGCCTAAGTTACTAAAGTTTTTTCGTTAAAATGAGGTTACTCCAGTTATGTGTACCGGTTATATAGGTTACCCCGTATGTTTTAATCCTTTGTTACCAGATCACTGCCTACGTGGCAATTTATTTTTTAATTTTTTTATAATTACTCCTCTCAACTAGAGTCAATCCTCTCATAGCTTTCCTTTAACTTGTACAATTGACCATTCTTTCTCGGCTTCTTTAGATTGTAAGCTGACTTCAGACTTTAAAGTCTCCAACCAATTTGTTTTCAGAGTTTCAGGTGAGGGACCATCAAACCCCTTCTCACATTTGGCGATTTAATCAATCATTAACTAGTAAGATGAAGAACGGGCAACACTGAAGTCTAATTTGTTCTCGAAAAAGAAAAGAGCTATACTTCTTTCTGCATTTTCTTCATCACTTAAATTAGAAGGGGTCGATTGGGTAACATTTGGAAAAAAATTGGTAACTGGAATTGGTGTCTCTAGGTCCATAAGACTTCTATTTGGGAGGATAGTATCAATGATTGGCGATTTAAGTTCATATTGTTTTCGCTTCTTTGGTATATGAATTTCTTTTCTATTAACTTTTGATGCTAATATGGCCCTAACTTTTTCTGTCACATCATCTTTAACTTTGCTACATGGATTTACACCTTTACTAGGAAGTCGAGAGAGATGATGCTTTAGTCTACTTATCCCACCATTAAAAATTCTAAGACAAATTTGCATTTAACCTTGTATCCGTCTAGTTTCTCAGCATATTCCCAGCAAACATCTTTCTCTCGAATCACTGTCGTGAAAACAAAAAGGGTGCTTATGCCAATTTTGGACACCTTTATGTAATAAGGATGCTAGGCATCATGATAAGCAGTGTCGAAAGGACAGATTTAAGTGTTTAGCAACACCTAACTGACATGAGAATTGTTTATATCTATTTTTTGATTTGGAAGTAGAAGATACGAAGATGGATGGCATTACAGAAAAAGATATGATATGTTGTTGGGAAGATGTGGTTTTCAATTGGTAATTCCTATCTTTGACATTTGAATGAGTGTGGGACACCAAAAATTTTCGAAGTGGCAAAGGAGAGGGATTACAACCGGCTGCCCACCCACGAGAAACAAGAGGGAAAACTTTTTCAAGAAAAAAGAAGGAAGAAAGTATAGTAACCCAAAAAATAAACCTGTAATTACATTGGATGTAAAACACTCCATAAATTCACAACGCAGCGGAATACCACTTGGGGTGCTACTTCATAGCATAAAGTACTAGCTACAGAAAATGGCTCTAAATGAGACGTTTTGAAAAGTCAACCATTCGAATTTTTTTATAAAATATCAGAGTTACAACAGGTCCCATTTGCAATGCAACACAAAATATTTTTAAAACGTTTGTCGAATGGTACTCAAATTATAAAGCCTTTAAAAATATATATCTGCAAAACGTCAAAAATAATGTTGGTGAATTCATAGGTTTCAGTAAAATCAGTATTGAAAATAAATAAAGTTAAAGTCTCAAAGAAAGTAGCGTTACAAATATTCAAAGTAATTATTTTTGAAATCATGTTAGTGATTCAATAATCAGTAAGGTTCATTAGCGGACCACAAAATTTAAGTAAATATAGAGAATAACAAAACAAATTCAGTAGTCCAAAACATGTATTATTGCGCTAAGCTCATGACCCCGAAACCTTAACTAGTTTGTGCCCTTACAGTATATTGGATGTATGCCAAAACACCCTAAATGTCCTCACCATGTTAAATGTACCATGGCCAACTTATGACCAGAAATTCATGGCGGGGATTGTCAATCCCGATAGATCTACCCACAACATTCGCGCTTACTACAATAGTAATTAATGATTCATAATAAAAAGGGACTTAGTTGGCATTGTGATAACTTAGGCAATAATATTCAGGCAAATACAATTTAAAAAACACTTGTGTCCAATAGTAAAACAAATAATGTGTTCAAAACTCACGGTTTTCATATATAGGAATTCAATGATCTCAAATCAATCAAGCTTTAAATCTGCTCATAAGAAAACAGCCATGTATCACACATGTTTTAGAACTCATGTAGTAAGCAAGTAAAAGATTTAGTAAAGATAGTCACGTAACACTTAAGTAGTAAAAATCAGTAAGTTTACTTAGTAAAACGAGCATGTATTCTCAACCCGAAAACAGTTTATGAAAAACCATTAAAAGAGAAAAAGTGGGGCTATGAACTCACCGAGAAGCAATGAAGTAGTAGGTACTGAAGTTAGATCAATGATGGCGTGAAATCACGATCTCCTAAGTATCACCTAGAAAGAATGGTGACTTATTATAAAGAAATAAAACGCACGCGACAGGAACAACAAAAAGATACAATGATGCAATCGTGATCAAGATATGGCGTTCTAATTTCCTTTAACAAAGTGAGATTTATCCAAGAATTCCTTTAGGACCTAATCTAATATACCTTCAAGTATAAACCCACTTATACCGCTTATTTACCTATTTTATAAAATCCATTTCACTCATTAAACCGTATAAAACAATTCGACACTATACAATTCTGCCCTTACGCCGACTTAATGGACATGTATCTCAAAATCCGTAATAGGTATAAATGAACGGTTTTCGCCTCAATCAAGCTTAATAAACCTAGTTCACTGATGTTATCAACCAAACACTCCAATGTATCTAGAACCTAAGTGAAATGACCAATTTACCCCTAAATATACAATCTGAGTTTTGGAAACAATTTCCCACTTCACCTTTTTGATCATATCTTACAATCCGTAACTAGTTAGAACCCCATTCAAAAGCTTAAGTTTAAGTATATCAATTATCTACAACTTTTAGTTTTAGAAAAAAAATACATAGGTTCAAAATTTTTAAGATATATTCATTTGAAAATCTGGGCACAATTTCTAGTTAGTTTCATCATTTTGGTCGTAACACATTCATATGGAATGGTTAAGGCTCTATCCAAAAAACCACATGGTCCGCATATGTTGTACCCTTCCTCCATGTAAAAACCCAGTAGCCTCCAAGTCAAATAAAATTTGTTACAAGCCTAACTATCTGTATTACAAATTCTGGGTACACACTAAGTTTGTTTCCACGATTTTGGTCGTATCACGACCATCCAGAAGAGTTGGTGTTCCATCCAACTCACCAATAGGACCTGAGATATTAACCTAATCGTTTATGTAAATAGCCAGCAGGCCTTAAGCCAAAATTATTCCATTATATCACAAACTATCTGCATATTTAGATTCAATGACCCATTTTGACTAGTTTCACTAATTTAGGCGTATCTAACTCATCCGGAGGAGAAACGACTCCATCCAATTCACCATGTGGATCTGAGATTATAATCTATCCATTTATCTAAAGATATAGTAGGCTCTATATAACACCTCCATTTTGACATATATAGCAGCAGAAGCTAATCTAGGGTATTATTTCATAGTACAACAGTCATAATCATAGAAAACGACTCAAAAGAGACGTTTTTAAAAGATAAGTTATCATTCATTATTTCATCAGAGTTTTTACAAACAGAGGTCCCAAAATCTATATGAAAACATAAAGTTTGAATGATAACAGTTTAGCCATCTTCAAGTCCGTGCCACTCCGTGCCATAAGTTGCTCAAATACCTGAGATAAACATGCTAAAAAGGTCAACACAATGGTTGAGTGAAATTCATAGGTTTATGATAAACAGTTTGAATACAAGTTCAATAGTGGGTTACGTTGTTATACACCCATAAGTGTAATAATTGCAATGAGTACAATTATTATAGAAAACAATATTATTGCCCTAAGCTCATGACACCGAGACCTTGAGATAATCAATAATCACAAGAAGTTGCCCCAACGGGTGCCTTTGCCAAACACCCGCATAGTGATTCAAATGAAGTGCGTTTGGTTACCAGAAAGTATAGGTACACCAACGGGGAGTTCAGTCCCAAATAGATCTATTCACAGCATTCGCGCTTACTCCGAAAAGTAATTAACGATTCATGATAGTGGGGTCTTAATGGCAAAAGTAAGGACTTAGGCAATAATATATCAGGATAGCATACAGTTGGAAAAACACTTGCATTCATGGTTTATAGCATGTATCCCCCTCGCGGGTTTATGAAACATTTCAAAGATTTAAAATGCGAGGCTATGAACTCACCTTAACAGGGGAAATCTGATTGATGGCAAAAGTATATCAAGTGAAAGTAACGGCTTCGTCACGCAACCTGGGGTAATATGTCAAGTCTTAGTGTGATGGTTTATGTTTCAAAACTTTATAAAGTTTAACGTATTACTTTGATTTATTAATTTATGGAAATATTGTATCACTGTTCGGGCCATCATAATTCAGAGGTCATGTAGTAAACGTTTTAGGAGCCAAACACTTTAAATCATAAATTCCAGCGATCACTCAAAACATATGCCCAATTGAACTCCTCACATGAAGCTCCCTATTAACGTGATACGATAAAATTTTAAGTTTCTTCAAAAGTTAGCCGATGATAAATTACGTTAAATATATAACGTAATTGTTTTATAATGCGTCGATCGATGATTAATAACGATTGATGTGTCGAGTTTAATAAAATCGAGTCCTTATAATATTTAATGTATATTTTATAATTATATAAAAATAATATATTTAATATTATTTAAGTTTGCAAAAATAGCAATATTTTACCTTGTTTACTAAACTTTTACAAGTTTAGTCTTTATATAATAAGTTTATAAATATTAAACCTTTAACTATTAGAATTGGAAAGATAGGTCCTATAGTTATAACTTTGAATATACATTTTCAGCCCCATCTATTGTAAATTTCAGAAATTTTAATGATGATATACCCCTTGCATGGAAATGATTTACAAATCAAGTCCAAAAAGGCCATGCACACTTATTAGGGTGACCCAGTGAATATTTGCAGGTTATATCTATTAGAATAAGCTAAATTAAGATGTTTCTAACACATCAAAAGTTTTAGAAAAAGATTCGTTAGCAAGAAAAATCAAAACGGGCAATATTGAGGTTATTTAGACAAAAACACATGGTTTATAGATTCAAGGCTTCAAACAAGAGTTTATATATGATCTTAAGAGTATTATGAACATTATTGTTGATAGAAACAATGCCTAAAAACATTATTAATATTTTTTCGCATCCTTACATTTGATAAACACAAAAACTCATAAACCAAGTAATTAGTAGTTAATATTCTATTTCAAACTTTATATCACTCCAAGTGTATGAAGAAACAAATTCTTGATGCATTTTATATAAAGGAAACTTTTTATAAAAAGTTGTAAACTTTTTAAAAACATCCACAAAACATTTTTTTTACATTTAAAAGAAATGCTATAATCCAAAATAAACATTTTGAATTTCAAATTTTCGGACCTAAAACGGCTAGAAATGGTCCAGTAAACACCTCCCCTGAATAGGACAAAAATGGAGCGTCTGAATAAGGGGCGGCCCCCTTAATTACATGGGCGGCCCCCTTAATTTTAAGGGGGGCGACCATAGACCCCGCTCCTCCAGTCTGTCTTATAAATACTAGACTATTGCCTAATGTTTTTCTCACCTTTTGCACTCATTCTTTCTGCTTAAAACAGCCCACATATCCTCTCTAAAATCCTTTGATCATTTAATCATTTAGCTTTGTTTCCAAGTGATCCAAGCTCAATTCCTCAAGTGCAAGAGAAGAATACTTCCATCATCTAGTAAAGAAGTATTACACCCTAAAATCCATATTGCAATCTTGTTGCATCCATATCATACCTTGTAAATCTTTTGTAAATCTTGTAAAGTGTGTAGTTGTTAGGATTTTGATGATTGTTATAAGACAAGTTTGGATTCTTGGTGATCATATTAAGTAGTGTTAGATAGTTGTGATATAAGTAGTATGGTGAGAAGAAGTTGTGAAGGTGTGAAGTTGTGAAGATTGAAGAAGTTGTGTAGTCGTGATCAAGGTGAAGATAAGTTGTGTAGTGAAGTGTCGTGAAATAGTTTTTTGAAGTTGTTAAGTCGTGAACTAGTCCTTGAAGTTGTGTTGTGATAGAATTTGGTTCTACTAAGTTTAGAATCCATCCTAGCTAGTGTCAGAAATGATATAAGCAACGTTGTGTACGGTTTTTCTCGCCATAAGGAGCTTGTTGACTAGTGAAGAAAACTCTCGAGTTTGGTGGCTGGGAGAGAGAGTAGGCCGAAGAAAGCTTCTAACCGAACCACTATTAAATCCTGTGTGTCGCGATTTGATCTTTCCAACTTTTTACTTTATTTACTTCTACATATTTTTACATTGTTCAAATTGTGGGCAAGTATTTAATCACAAAAAGTCGAATCTAAGTTTTTATAAACAAATTTTAAATATTAAATTAAATAGCGATAAACTATTCAATCCCCCCCCCCCTTCTAGTTTTCCACAATTGGTATCAAGAGCCATGTTAAACAAGATTTTTAAAATAAATTGTATTTTAAAAACTTGATCGGTCTATGGCATCGAAAAAATATTTAGAAGGGCAAAATCTATGCAAAGACCACCACTCTTTAAAAGTGATGGATTTATTTATTGGAAAAATAGATCAAAACTTATGTAAGTCAAAAAGATCTCAGATCTTTGGCAATGTTTATTACCGCTTATGATTTTCCCCTTCTATTCAATTAATCCCAAAACCTAAAAAGGATGAAAATGTATTTTTTCATAAACAAGATGAAATCTTAAAAAGAAACTTGCAAAAAAAAAATGAAGCAAAAATGGGTAATTTAAAATGCTGTGGCCACGTAAAGAAATAGAAAGAATTATATTTGACAAACCGCAAAAGAAATATGGGATACATTTACTAATCATCACTCATACCTCCACCATCAAGGTAAAAATCAAGTCAAGCAACAAAATAGATCTCCTTGTTCCACAATATATAACATTTATGATTACCTGAAGAAGAAAATCAACAATAATCCTTTGCTAAATTTAACACTATTATTACTAAGACTAAAAGCACTTGATGAAAGTTTTTCTAGCAAGAATTTGTGTTAGGAAATTCCTTAGGGTCACTAGAAAAAAAAAAAAAAAAGGGGGGGGGGTTTTATTATATATAAAATAAAAAAAAAAGGAAAAAAAACATCCAAAATGGCAGCGAAAGTAACGCCGATTGAAGAATCAAAGAATCTAACAACCTTATCTCTTGACAGACTAATTGGAAACTTGAAAGTTTATGAAGAAGTAATTAAGAAAGATGTAGAAACGGTTTAAAGGCAAGAAAGAACAAAGTAGATCACTTGCATTAAAAGTGAAAAAGAAAGTAAGTGATGAAGATAGCTCAAGTTCCGATAGTGAAGACGAAGAGTATGCTATGGCCGTAAAGGAATTCAAGAAATTCTTCAAGAGACGAGGAAGATTTGCAAGACAACCACGAGGCAATAGAAAAACATTCCAAAGAAGTAGAAATGATGGTTATGATAAAAGTGAAAGAAAAGTTTTTTAGATTGGTGACCAAAATCTTTCTTTGGAGAATTTTAAAGCACGCCAAAGAACACCGATCAAAGAGCATTCATTGGAGGATATGGAGGGGGGGGGGGGGGGGGAAAAAGAAAAAAAGAAAAAAAAAACGAAAATGTGAAGAATGAGGTGGAAAAGACTAAAGATGAAAAAAGCCTTGCCTTATAGCTCAACGCCCCGATGAAATATGCTTAGGAGTAAACTTGGAACCCGATGAATGGATTAAAGATAGTGGATGTTCAAAACACATGACCGGTAATCGAAAGTTGTTTTCTTCATACAAAGCATACAACGGAGGTAACATAATTTTCGGAAGCAACTTACGCGGTAAAATCATAGGCAAAGGTACGCGGGGAAGCCGGGATATAGTCCGGAAAGTTAGAGGAAAAAGCATCCTCAATATCGGAAGTAGGGTGGTTGGGAGAAGACATCACTCTGTTAACAACCCAGCGGTAAATAACATAAGTTATTTATATAATAGTATAATAGTTATGTACTTTACATACTATTCGGGAGATGTAGTGGCACGGAGGACTTTCTTGGATGGAAAAAGAAAAGTAGTTATAGTTAAGGTTTCAACCTTGTTCTCTATAACCGTGGCTCTTGATACCAATCTATAACACCCCCATTTTGACAAATATAGCAGCGGAAGCTAATCTGGGGTATTATTTCATAGTACAACAGTCATAATCATAGAAAACGACTCGTAAAGAGACGTTTTTGTAAAATTTAGTTATCATTCATTTATTCATCAGAGTTTTACAAGAAGAGAGATCCCAAAATCTAGAAACATAAAGTTTGAATGATAACAGTTTAGCCATCTTCAAGTCCGTGCCACTCCGTGCCATAAGATGCTCAGTTACCTGAGATAAACATGCTAAAAAGTCAACACAAAGGTTGAGTGAAATTCATAGGTTTATGTTAAACAGTTTGAATACAAGTTCAATAGTGGGTTACGTTGTTATACACCCATAAGTGTAATAATTTCAATGAGTACAATTATTATAGAAAACAATATTATTGCCCTAAGCTCATGACACCGAGACCTTGAGATAATCAATAATCACAAGAAGTTGCCCCAACGGGTGCCTTTGCCAAACACCCGCATAGTGATTCAAATGAAGTGCGTTTGGTTACCAGAAAGTATAGGTACACCAACGGGGGAGTTCAGTCCCAAATAGATCTATTCACAGCATTTGCGCTTACTCCGAAAAGTAATTAACGGTTCATGATAGTGGGGTCTTAATGGCAAAAGTAAAGACTTAGACAATAATATATCAGGATAGCATATAGTTTGGAAAAATACTTGCATTCATGGTTTATAGCATGTATCCCCCTTGCGGGTTTATGAAACATTTCAAAGATTTAAAATGCGAGGCTATGAACTCACCTTAACAGGGGAAATCTGATTGGTGGCAAAAGTATATCAAGTGAAAGTAACGGCCTCGTCACGCAACCTGGGGTAATAGGTCAAGACTTAGTGTGATGGTTTATGTTTCAAAACTTTATAAAGTTTAACGTATTACTTTGATTTATTAATTTATGGAAATATTGTATCATTGTTCGGGCCATCATAATTTAGAGGTCATGTAGTAAACGTTTGAGGAGCCAGAACACTTTAAATCGTAAATCCAGCAATCTCGTCAAAACATATGCCCAATTGAAACTCCTCACATGAAGCTCCCTAGTAACGTGATACGATTAAATTTTAAGTTTTCTTCAAAAGTTAGTCGATGATAAATTACGTTAAATATATCACGTAATTGTTTTATAATGCGTCGATCGATGATTAATAACGATTGATGTGTCGAGTTTTAATAAAATCGAGTCTTATAATATTAATATATATTTTTATAATTTATATAAAAATATTATATTTTATATTTTTAAGTTTGCAAAAATAGCAATATTTATCCTTGGTTTATAAACTTTTACAAGTTTAGTCCTTTATATAATAAGTTTATAAATATTAAACGTTTAACTTTAGAAGTTGGCAAGATAGGTCCTTATAGTTATAACTTTGAATAATGACATTTTCAGCCCCTCTAGTTGTAAATTTCAGAAAGTTACGATATATACCCCTTGCATGGAAATGATTTACAAATCAAGTCCAAAAAGCCATGCAAGCTTATTTTAGGGTTCACAATGATATTTTTAGGTTATATCTTATTATAATAAGCTAAAATAAGATGTTCTAACACAACAAAAGTTTAGAAAAAATATTCGTTAGCAAGAAAATCAAAACGGGTCGTTTTTAAGGTTTTAGTCAAAAACACATGGGTTTTAGGATTCAAGGCTTCAAACAAGAGTTTATATATGATCTTAAGAGTATTATGAACATTATTGTTGATAGAAACAATGCCTAAAAACATTATTAATATTTTTTGCATCCTTACATTTTGATAATCACAAAACTCATAAACAAGTAATTAATGGTTAATATTCATTTCAAACTTATATTACTCCAAGGTATGAATAAACAAATGTTTGATGCATTTTATGATCAAAGGAAACTTTTATAAAATGTCGTAAACTTTTTATAAACATCACAAAACATTTTTTTACATTTAAAAGAAATGTTTTATTCAAAATAAACATTTTGAATTTCAAATTTTCAGACCTAAAACAGCTAGAAATGGTCCAGTAAACACCTCTCCTGAATAGGACAAAAACGAAGCGTCTGAATAAGGTGAGGCCCCTTAATTACATAGGCGACCCCCTTAATTTTAAGGGGGCCGGCACCCTATTTAAGGGGGCCGACCATAGACCCCGCTCCTCCGGTCTGTCCTATAAATACTGGACTATTCCCCAACGTTTTTCTCACCTTTTGCACTCATTCTTTTTGCTTAAAACAGCCCACATATCCTCTCTAAAATCCTTTGATCATTTAATCATTTAGCTTTGTTTCCAAGTGATCCAAGCTCAATTCCTCAAGTGCAAGAGAAGAATACTTCCATCATCTAGTGAAGAAGTATTACACCCCAAAATCCATATTGCAATCTTGTTGCATCCATATCATACCTTGTAAATCTTTTATAAATTTGTTTATAGTTGTTGTTGTTATTAGGATTTGGTGATTGTTGTATGTATAGTTGGATCTTGGTGATCCTTTTTAGTAGTGTTAGATAGTTGTGATATAAGTAGTGTGGTGAGAAGAATTTGTGAAGGTGTGAAGGTGTGAAGTTGTGTAGATTGAAGAAGTTGTATAGTCGTGATCAAGGTGTGAAGATAAGTTGTGTAGTGAAGTTCTGAAGTAGTTGTGAAATTGTAAAGTCGTGAACTAGTCGTGAAGTTGTGTTGTGATAGATTGGTTCTAGCTTAGATTAGAACTCGACATCTAGCTTAGTGTCGAAAATTGATATAAGCAACATTGTGTACGGTTTTCTCCGCCATAAGGGAGCTTGTTGACATAGTGAAGAAAACTCTCGAGTTTGGTGCTCAGGGAGTGGAGTAGGCCGAAGAAGAGCTTCGTAACCGAACCACTATAAATCCTTGTGTTGCGGTTTGATCTTTCCAACTCTTATCTTGTATTTACTTCTACATATTTACATTGTTCATATTGTGCAAGTATTGAATTCACAAAAAGTCAAATCTAAGTTTTTATAAATAAATTTTAAATATTAAATTAAAAAGCGTTAAACTATTCAACCCCCCTTCTAGTTTTCCACAATTCTAAAACAGATTATGAGCTTATTGAACAAGAGTTTGAGCTTACTTGAGCTAAAATGGGTCGAATGAGGGTTTTTGGGTTCGTACGCCTAGAAACAACTTCAAGGGCTTCCTTCTCTTGATTCTTGGCTTCTATTCTGATCTTAGGGCTTCTCTTGATCTTATACTACTGCTAGGGAATGGCTAGAACTCCATTTAAGTATGTGTTTGAGTTTGAAGGATGAAATGAAAGGGTGTGTATGTTTCAGCTTATATAGGGGTGAAACCAACTTGGTGCCCAAGTTTTCTTGGTAGTTAAGGGTCAAGGGCTATAGGGATATGACTAAGGGATGCTAGGTGATGAGTATGGAGAGCTAAGAGTGTAGCTTTAAATGGTAGAAGGGTGTGGAGGTGGTTCAATTTACAAAAGGGGTGACAAGGAGGTTTTTGGAGTGCAAGTATCTTACAAGGAGGTGATGGAGGTGCTTGTAAGGTGCTTAGGGTGGTATTAGGTTAGGCATAGAGGTTTTTGAGGTGTTAGGGTGCTAGCTTAGGTTTAAAATAGGTCAAAATGAAAGAAAAAAGGTGACGGGTGGTTTAGGGTCTCGGGTTAGGGTTTTCATTCTTAAAAACATGTATGAGGGTTTAGGATTAGGGTAGTTAGGGTTTAGGATTAAGGTTTAGTGTTAGGATTAGGGTTTAGGATTAAGGTTTAAGGTTTAGTTTTAAGGTTTAGGGTTTAGTTTTAGGTTTAAAATGAAATTAGGGTTTTAGCGTTTCGATTAGGGTTTAGAGTTTTAGATTAGGGTTTTAAGATGACTTATGGTTTAGGTTTAGGGTTTAGAACCTTGTGTTAAAGTGGTAGTAAGAAACTAAAGTAATTTAGGAGGTAAAATGACCTAGTTTGGTTTTCTTGCATTATTGACTTGTACATTAGGCTTTAGAAAGTTGTAACTTGATTTAGGAGGGAAAAGATGTTCAAATGTTGTGCTATGATACTTGTACACATGCCTTGAATACTTGCACATTCATTTTATATGTATATATTACACATAGTTAGGGTTTTGATATAAACGTTAATGAATAAAGTCTATTTTGATATAACATTGTAATGGTATGTTAAATGGATAATGTACTTGGAAAAATGATATTAAGATATAGACTTGACATATTAGGATGTTTACATGATATAAACATAGATATAGATGGCATTGGTAGGTTGCGTGAGCTCGTTTACTTTAAAGATGCAAGTTACGTTGCATAAAGAGATAAAGCAAAAATTTCCCTATAAAAAGGTGGTATATATAGTGCATCTTATTTAATAGATGGATATTTATATTGATGAAAATTGCGGGTTGTTATAGTCTCCCTCACTTAAAAGAAATCTCTTCCCGAGATTTAGTTGGATGCTGGAGTGGTGTTTTAAAATAGATGTAGATATTTGGCACGAATTTGATCTTTGTGTTCCCATGTAAATTCTGGTCCTCTTTTAGAGTTCCATCTTACTTTGATTATAGGAATACGACTTTGTTTTAGTTGCTT